>RCUC01169715.1:0-79442 GCA_003697995.1 Taxidea taxus jeffersonii
AGCTGTCATCATTAAGACAGTATGGTACTGGCACAAAAACAGACACACAGATCAATGGAACAGAATAGAAAGCCCAGAAATAGACCCTCAACTCTATGGTCAACTAATCTTCGACAAAGCAGGAAAGAACATCCAATGGAGAAATGATAGCCTCTTCAACAAATGGTGTTGGGAAAATTGGACAGCCACATGCAGAAAAATGAAATTGGACCATTTCCTTACACCACACATGAAAATAGACTCAAAATGGATGAAGGACCTCAACGTGAGAAAGGAATCCATCAAAATCCTTGAGGAGAACACAGGCAGCAACCTCTTCGACCTCAGCCGCAGCAACTTCTTCCTAGGAACAACGCCAAAGGCAAGGGAAGCAAGGGAAAAAATGAACTATTGGGACTTCATCAAGATCAAAAGCTTTTGCACAGCAAAGGAAACAGTCAACAAAACCAAAAGACAACTGACAGAATGGGAGAAGATATTTGCAAACGACGTATCAGATAAAGGGCTAGTATCTAAAATCTACAAAGAGCTTAGCAAACTCAACACCCAAAGAACAAATAATCCAATCAAGAAATGGGCAGAGGACATGAACAGACATTTCTGCAAAGAAGACATCCAGATGGCCAACAGACACATGAAAAAGTGCTCCACATCACTGGGCATCAGGGAAATACAAATCAAAACCACAATGAGATACCACCTCACACCAGTCAGAATGGCTAAAATGAACAAGTCAGGAAATGACAGATGCTGGCGAGGATGTGGAGAAAGGGGAACCCTCCTACACTGTTGGTGGGAATGCAAGCTGGTGCAACCACTCTGGAAAACAGCATGGAGGTTCCTCAAAAAATTGAAAATAGAGCTACATTATGACCCAGCAATTGCACTACTGGGTATTTATCCTAAAGATACAAACGGAGTGATCCAAAGGGGCACGTGTACCCGAATGTTTATAGCAGCAATGTCCACAATAGCCAAGTTATGGAAAGAACCTAGATGTCCATCAACAGATGAATGGATAAAGAAGATGTGGTATATATATACGATGGAATACTATGCAGCCATCAAAAGAAATGAAATCTTACCATTTGCGACGACATGGATGGAACTAGAGCGTATTATGCTTAGCGAAATAAGTCAACTGGAGAAAGACAACTATCACATGATCTCCCTGATATGAGGAAGTGGAGATGCAATGGGGGTGGGAGTTAAGGTGGTAGGAAAAGTAAAAATGAAAGAAGATGGGATCGGGAGGGAGACAAACCAAAAGAGACTCTTAACGTCATAAAACAAACTGAGGGGGGTGGGGGGAAGAGGGGTTGGGAGAGGGTGGTGGGGTTACATTATATGTTTAAATAAAGCTTAAATATAGTTAAAAAAAAAAAAGAAATAACACATGATCTAACAATCCCCCTTCTGCATATATATCCAAAGGAAATGAAATTATTGTCTCAAAGAGATACCTGTATTCCCATGTCCATTGGAACCACTGTTCACAATAGCCAAGATATGGAAACAACCTAAGTGTCCATCAATGGATGAATGGGTAAAGAAAATGTGATATATATATCACATTCTCTTTTATATATATATATATACTTAGATACTTTCTACATGCTATATGTGTATATATATACTCTTATATATATACTTATATACTTTCTACATGCTATATGTGTGTGTATATATATATACACACACTATATATACATATATATGCATTTTTAAATTCTTTTTGCATTCTGCACACTAACACAGAGTAACAGAAACTCACTTAAACATGAAGGCACTCTTTACAATTAGATCCACAAGTTTATACATTTATCTTACTTGCATGTCAGTGAAAAATCAGTAACTATTATGAAATAGGACAGTTATATCAAAAAGAACCAAAAAATCTTATAAATATATCTAGGTATGAAAACTATTATACCCCTGATATCTTCTTATCCTTTTCTTCAGTGTGTTTATGTACAACATACTGTTGCCTTGGATAAATACATCCCCATACTTATTCTTCTGTTGTCTATGTATATATAACAGAATGTTATTCAGCCTTAATAAAAGCTTTCCTGTCATTTGTGACAACATAGGCAAATCTGGAGAGCAATATGCTAAGTGAAATAAACCAGACAAAGACAAATAATGTATGATTTCTATTATATACTAAATTTTTAAAAAACTGACTTACAGAAACAGAAAGTAGAAAAGTGGTTGCCAGGGGCTGGAAGAAATTGGGAGAGTTTGGTAAAAGGGTAAAACTTTCAGTTATAATATGAGTAAATTCTGATCATCTGATGTGTAACCTGGTGACTACAGTTGATAATATACAGTTGATAATATACAATACTCTGTAATTGAAATTTGCTAGGAGAGAGAACTTAAGGGTTTTCACCAAAAAAAGAAAAAGTAAATATGTAAGATAATGGAAGTATTAATTAACTTAATTATGAGAATCCTTTAACTTTCATACCTATATGAAATTATCACATTGTGTACTTTAAATATATTACAATTCTGTTAATTATATCAATAAAGTTGAAAAAAGTCTCAATAAAGAATGAAGCTTTGGGGCAATGACAAGGCATAAAATGCTAAATTAACTAGCATTAGCTTTGGTAGAAGATGTAGTCCAGTGCTAGGATAGCCACTTCGTATCAGGGTAAAGTTCTAATACAGGTAGCCTACTAACTCAACTTAATATTTCTTCATTAGGAAAAAAGGACAAGGATCACCATGTTACTCACATGCTATTCATCTTAACAATTCTTCATTAGGGAGACAACTGAAAGACTTAGGCCACACTTAGGAGAACTATAGGGAAAATCCGTTTTTTTTTCTTTTTTCTTTTTCTTCCTTATTTGGAGGAATGAAAGCTGAGAAGATGCATTGGACAAGTAACCTCATGTAAAGTGATCCTTCCAGGACCTATTAGGATGAGCAGAAGCTTTTACAGAGAAGGTCGGATGCCAGAATTTTAAGGTTATAGCTGAATAAGTGCAAGATGCTGATGTTGTTCAAGGGCTTTACAACAGAGATTAAAAACTTCTAGAAAAAAATTACAATTATCTGGAAGCCTTGGGCAGCAAAGTAAGAGAAATGTAAGATGTAGGGAATTTCACAGTTAAAGTAATTGTGAAGAAGAGATTGGGAAAAGGTAACCCTTGTGTACTGTTGGTGGGAATGCAAATTGGTACAGCCACTATGGAAAACAATACGGATATTCCTCAAAAAAATTAAAAATAGATCGCTTCTCGGCCTTTTGGCTAAGATCAAGTGTAAAAAATTAAAAATAGAACTAAAACACCATGTGATCCATCAGTCCCACCTCTTGGTATTTTTCTGGATGAAATGAAAACACTAATTCAAAAAGATATATGCACCCCCATGTTTACTGCAGCATTATTTACAATAGCTTAGCTATGGAAGCAACTTAAATGTCATCAATGGGGGAATGGGTAAGGAAAATAAAATTTAGTTGTAAAAAAGAAGAAAAATTGCCATTTATGACAATATGGATGGACATAGAGGGCATTATGGTAAGTGAAATAAGTCAGACAGAAAAGGACAAATACCATACAATCTTACTTTTTATGTGGAATCTGAAAAACACAAACAAAAACAAACTCATAGATACAGGAAACAGATTGCTAGTTACTACAGGCAGGGGTGAGGGGGGAGAGGGAGGTGGGCTAAAGGGTGAAGGGCGTCAAAGGGTATAAACTTCCAGTTATAAAATAAATATGGTGATATAATGTATAACATGGTGACTATAGTTAATCACACTGCGTTGCATATTTAAAAGTTGCTTAGGTCCTAAAAGTTTTCATTAGAAGAAAAAATATGTGTTAACTATGTATGCTAATGGATGTTAACTTAGGCTTATTGTGGTGATCTTTTTGTAATATATACAAATATCAAATCAATCATTATGTTGTACATGTGAAACAAATACAATGCTACATGCCAATTACATTTAAATGAAAGGGAAGAAATTGGATTTTTATCATATTAGACATGCAAATATGAACTTATCAATTAAGGTGAGGGGAGGTAGAGGATAAGGAAAGAACAAATAGATGTCCTTCACTTTCATGAATAGGTTCTTTCATAACATACAAGTTTCAACCTCTTGACCTACACTTTTACAGTGAAGGTATAACTTCTTGGAAAACAAACATAAGCAATTAAATGGAACTACTTTAAAGAGTAAAAGAGAAAGATGATACCAAAATTGTTGCATTTTCTATGTCCTTGTACTTTCTACGTTCTTGGAACAGATTTTTCAGCCCTTCAAACCTCTTTGTGTAATCACAATTTTTTTATGGAAAATGTATCATCAGAGCCAGTATAATATATACACTGGATGTGTGATATAACCCCAGATGGAAAATTCCTGATGTTCAAGATAACATAGATTTGTTTTTGTTACTAGCTTTATATACACTAATAATATTAATGTGTTTATTTTTTTTAAATTTTTTTATTTATTTAATTTCTTTTCAGTATAACAGAATTCATTGTTTATGCACCACACCCAGTGCTCCATGCAATACATGCAAATGAGTATTTACCTTATTTAGAAATGGCTACCATATGATTGGCCAAATTTATTCTTTATTTGATGACAAAAAATTTAGTGTTAAATATTAAGCTAGCAATGATACCATCTTCAACTATTTTGCAACTGACCATCACCTTAATGGGATTTATTAAATTATTTATTAAACTTTGTAAACTTATTAAATAAAGTATATTTCTATATCAGTTAAGAATTTTGAGGTCAAGTGACCGAAAGCTCTGTTCTGTTTTTAAGCAAATCCAGAATCTTGTTGTCTCCCATTACTGAATTGTCCAAGCAGAGGTAGCTTCAGGCTCAGCTTTCTTGGTTCCTACACTTTGATAACCCAATTGTTCATGTATTAACCAATATCTTAATAAATTAGCTAATAATTATTGAGTACTTACTAGACTGTTGGCACTGTTGTAAGGTCTTTATGTATAGTAACTAATGCTTAAAACAGTTCTCTAAGGTGGGTTTCTTGTTAGACTGAGCTAGCATTTCAAGTAAAGCAGGCTGGTTCCATATTCATAATTATATTACTGCCTTGGCCTACAAAAAATATAAATGAATAAAGAATTAATAAAAATTCATGGAAAGTATTTTTTTATGTCAACTACGTATAGAACAAATAGAGAAGGAATAGGAACATGTATCTTCTTTTTGTCTAGAGATCTTCTTCTGCAAGGAAGTTACCATCTTTGCCTCCACTTATTGAAAACTGAAAACTTGTCCAATCATCTAGATCTGTATCCTTCCACCAAAGGACTATCTTCCAGGTTTTTAGATGCTAACTCGGTATTCCTCATTCCCATAACATTCACATTTAGCCTTTAGCTTAGGAAGGAGAGAAATGGGGGAACTTCTAGGATTCTCATGGCAACAACAGCTTCATCCGCCCTATGTAAGACTGTGTTCTGGGTGGGGTTGCTCAGTTAAATTTGAATTTCAAATAAGCAACAAATATTACTCTTTTAGTATAAATAGTCCCATATACTATTTAGAACATAATCATATTAAGACATATGCAAAGATTATATGACAACTGGGTGTCCTGTATTTTAACTGCCAATGTTAGTACAAGCAACATCTTAGTCATTTATATTATTTATATTTATATTTATATAAATATATAAATATATATATTTATATATATATATATATTTATATTTATATTATTATATTATTATCCTTTAAGGCTTGTTCACCAGCCTCTTAAAGAGAAAGCATAGGATGGGTTGATGGCTAGCTTTTGATCTTTCATTATTATTCCCCAGCTAATTTGGATGACTCAATTATCCTAAAAAGACTCAGAGCACTATCAAATCATTTTTCAAGTTTCATATATTATCTCTTTAAATAGATATGTTTAAAAGCACAAGCTCTACTTTGCTTAAAATCATCCAGATTACCCATTGCCTAGGGAAATGTTCTTTTTTTTAAGTATAATTAACATACAGCATTATACTAGCTCCAGGTGTACATTATAATTATTCAACAATTCTATACATTTCTCAGTGCTCATCAAGACAAATATACTCTTAATCCCCTTCACTTATTTGACTCACCTCCCCTATGGCAACAGTTTGTTCTCTGTACTCAAGAGCCTATTCTTTTTCATTTGTCCTTTTTTTCCCTTTGCTTGTTCATTTATTTTGTTTCTTAAATTCCACATATGAGTGAAATCATATGGTATTTGTCTTTCTCTGACTGATCTATCTCGCTTAGCATTATATCTTCAAGGTCTATCCACATTGTTGCAATTGGCAAGATCTCATTCTTCTTTATGAGTGAGTACTATTTCATTATATAGATACCCCACTTCTTTATCTATTCATCTATCAATGGACACTTGGGTTGTTTCTATGTCTTTCCTATTGTAAATAGTGCTTCAATAAACATATAGTTACATATATATCTTTAAATTAGTGTTTTTGTTTTCTTTGGGTAAATAGCCAGTAGTGGAATTACTGGATCATATGGTAATTCTATTTTTACTTTTTAAGGAACCTCCATACTATTTTCCACAGGAACTGTACCAATGTACATTCCCACAAACAGTGTGGGAGGGTTTCTCCACTTCCTTGTCAACACTTGTTATTTTTTTGTCTTTTGATTGTAGCCATTCAGAGAGGTGTAAGGCACTGTGCTTTTGATTTGCATTTCCCTGATAATGAGTGATGCTGAACATCTTTTCAGGTGTCTGTTGGCTATCTGTATGTCTTCTTTGGAAAGCTGTCTATTCAGGTCCTCTGCCCATTTTTTAGTTGAATTGTTTGGGGTTTTTTGCTGTTGAGTTGTATAAGTTCTTTATCTGTTTTGGTTATTAACCCCTTATTGGGTAAATGATTTGCAAATGTGTTCTCCCAATTCAGTCGTTTGCCTTTTTTTTTAAATTGATGGTTTCCTTCACTGTGCAAAAGAATGGTTACTTTTTAAAAATTTAGTTTACTTTTTTTTTTCAGTGTTGCAAAATTCATTCTTTATGCACCACACCCAGTGCTCCATGCAATACATGCCCTACATAATACCCACCACCAGGCTCACCCATTCCCTTACTCTCCTCCCCTCCAAAACCCTCAGTTTGTTTCTCTTGTTGACAAGAGTCAACAGTCTCTCATGGTTTGTCTCCCCCTCCGGTTTCTCCCAACTCCTCCTCTCCATCTCCCAGTATCTTCCATATTATTCCTTATGCTCCACAAGTGAGTGAAACCATATGGTACTTGACTCTCTTTGCTTGACTTATTTCACTCAGCATAATCTTTTCTAGTCCTGTCCATGTTGATACAAAAGTTGGGTATTCATCCTTTCTGATGGAGGCATAATACTCCATTGTATATATGGACCATATCTTCTTTATCCATTCATCTGTTGAAGGGCATCTTGGTTCTTCCCACAGTTTGGCGACTGTGGCCATTGCTGCTATGAACAGATGGCCCTTCTTTTCACTACATCTGCATTTTGGGGGTAAATACCCAGTAGTGCAATTGCAGGGTCATAGGGTAGCTCTATTTTTAATTTCTGAAGGAATCTCCATAATGTTTTCCAAAGTGGCTGCACCAACTTTCATTCCCACCAAGAAGATCTAACAATTATAAATATTTATGCCCCCAATATGGGAGCAGCCAACTACATAAGACAACTAAATCTTAATCAAGATAGAGTCATACTGATATGAATACATTAATAGTAGGGGATCTTAACATACCACTCTCAGTAATAGATCATCCAAGCAGAAAATCAATAAAGAAACAAGAGCATTGAGTGATATATTGGATCAGATGAACCTCATAGATATATACAGAACATTCCACCCTAAAACAAGAGAATACTCATTCTTCTTGAGCACACATGGAACTTACTCCAGAATAAACCACATACTGGGTCACAAATCAAGGCTCAACCGATACCAAAAGATGGAGATTATTCCCTGTATATTCTCAGACCACAATGCTTTGAAACTGGAAGTCAACCATAAGAAAAAGTTTGGAAGAAATTCAAACACTTAGAAGCTTAAGACCGCCCTGCTTAAGAATGTTTGGGTTAACCAGGAAATTAAAGGAGAACTTTAAAAAAAGAGTGGTTCTTAATCTGGCACATAAATGTCTTTATAATCTGTACATTGCCTGCATTGTTCACGTTATTTCTCAGCTTTCCTTTTTGTGCTACACCAGTTCCAACTCTGTGAATTTATTTTATACTTCCTGAACAAAAATTTGACTGATGTTTTGCCACATTCTCTCTGTCTTAAATATCTATCTCCTCTTTATTACAATCCTTTTGTCCTTCATGAGCTTCTGTGTGTGTGCAAATCTTATGGTCCACACTTACCTGTTTTAGATGTTTTATTACACAACTTTTGCATTACTGTTTCTATAACTGGATTGTGAGTCCCTTGAGATTGGGTACCATGTCTCCATATTCTTTATATTCTGAGGAACATAGACCATAAGTTGCCAAATGCTGGGCATTCAATGAATGGATAAATGGAAGAATAAAGAATAATTGAGTTTTCTCCAATCCTGCCAAGAAACATTTGGCTACATCAGGAAAGAGAACACATTTCTTCCCTCCATTTCTTAAATCTTACTATTGTTTCCAGATAACATTTTGTTCATCACTCGAAAGTAGAAGATATGATATATACAGCTGTTTAGTTATCATATACATTCTTTTAATGGTATAGTTGCCCTTTTATTTTTGAGAAAGAAGCAGATCAGAATATTTTAAGTATGGCAGAAATCAAATATGAGAAACATTAATGTCACATCATCCTGACTGCCTGGTCTGTATTATGCAGACAGGACTTTATCTGCTGAAAAGCTTTCTAGTTCCTCAGAGTATTTATCTTTAATGAATGCTTTTTTGAGCATACTAAATAAAGACCTTAACATATGGCATATAATCCAGAATGATTCATTCTTTCTAGTTTGCAAGTATTTAAACATATTCACCACCACACCTCCCTTCCCCCCTCAACTTATGAAGTTAGTAGGCAGGATTTTAATGGACAACAGTTCTGCAGATGTTGTTTTAGTCTTATTGAACAAGCAATAGCAATAATCTCATTAAATAGACCAGGGAATGAATTACTATTACAATCTGCATATTATATTGTCATGGAAGAATTATATAAGAGGAAATGGTAGAAAGAATTGACTTCTGGATGCCTTTTTTAATATGCTTTGTGAGAAAACAGAGAGAACCATCAATTTAAAATATCGGGGGAAAAGTTATATTGTATATAGTGTCTTAGTGAATTTAGTGTTAAGTTAAAATTGAAACTATTACAATAAAGCTCTCATGGCTTATTTTCTTGTTTAAGGAAAGGTTTGAAAGATAAAATGGCAGTGAGGCACCTGGGTGGCCCAGTTGGTTATGTGACTGCTTTCAACTCAGGTCCTGATCCTGGAGTCCTGGGATCTAGTCCCACATGGGGCTCCCTGCTCAGTAGGGAGTCTGCTTCTCCCTCTGACCCTCTCCCCTCTCATGCTCTCTCTCTCACTCTCTCTCTCAAGTAAATAAATAAAATATTTTTAAAAAAAAGAAAGAAAGATAAAATGGCAGAAAGGTAAAAACTTTCATAACACTGGTTTTTTTTTTCTAGTTTGAAACATCAAAGACTAATTGGCACTGAATATTACCAGAAACTGAATAATTAATTTGAGATGGAGTCTAAAGTTATTTTTGCAGCTTAGAGGTCAAGTAGAAATATGTATTTAAAAAGTGAAATGAATACATCACATTATGCATGTTTTTATTATAAGTTTTAAAGAAAATAAAGCAATAGGAATGCTATATCGAATTAAAATCGGTATTTTATTTTTCAAAAATAGACTGCTTGTTAGAACACTTCTGGATTCACAGCAAAACTGAGTGGAAATACAGAAAGCTCCCATATACTCCCTGCTCCAACATAGGCACAGCCTCCCCTACTAACACCATCCTTTACCTGAGTGGTATGCTTGTTACAATGGAAGAAACTACATTGAAAATCATTATCCCCAAAAGTCCATAGTTTACATTAAGGTTCAATCTTGGTATTCTATGGATGGATTTTAATAAATACATATGATGTATCCACTGTTATTGTACCACACAGAATAGTTTCACTGCTTTAAAAATCCTCTGTGCTCCCCCTATTCATCCCTGTCTTTCGCCAACCGTTGGCAACCACTGATCTTTTAGTTGTTTCCATATTTTTGCCATTTACAGAATGTCATATAATTGGAATCCTATAGTATGCTATCTCTTCATATTGGCTTAGTAATTTCACTTATTAATATGTGTTTGTTTCCTCCATGTCTTTTCATGTCTTAATAGCATATTTCTTTTTAGTGCTAAATAATATCCCAGTGTCTGAATGTACCACAGTTCCTTTATCTTTTCATATACTGAAGGACATCTCAGTTGGTTCCAAAGTTTGGCAATTATGAATAAAGCTTCTATAAGCATCGATGTGCAAATTTTTTTTTAATATTTTATTTATTCATTTGACAGATAGAGAGATCACAAGTAGGCAGAGAGGCAGACAGAGAGAGAGAGGGGGAAGCAGGCTCCCCGCTGAGCAGAGAGCCCGATGCGGGACTCGATCCCAGGACCCTGAGATCATGACCCGAGCCGAAGGCAGCGGCTTAACCCACTGAGCCACCCAGGTGCCCCCAAATTTTTTGTGCAAATAAGTTTTCAGCTCCTTTAGATAAATGCAAGGGAGTGTGATTACTGAAACACCTGTCAAGAGTATGATTAGTTCTGTAAGAAACCACCAAATTGTCTTCCAAATTGGCCGTACCATTTTGTACTCCCACCAGCAATGAATGAGTGTTCCTGTTGCTACACATCCCCACCAGCATTTAGTTGTTAGTGTTTTGGATTTTCTTCATTCTAATAAGTGTGTAGTTGTATGCTATTGTTGTGTTAATTTACAATTCCCTTATGACATATGATGCGGAGTATCTTTTCATATACTTATTTTGCATTTGCATATTTTCTTCAATGAGGTGGCTGTTAAGATCTTTACCCATTTTTCAATCGGGGCATGTGTTCTCAATGTCGAATTTTGAGAGTTCTTTGTATATTTATGGTAACAAGTCATTTATCGGATATGTGTTTTACAAGTTTTTTTCTCCCATTTTGTTGCTTGTCTTCTGATTCTCTTGACAATGCCTTTCACTGAACAGAGGATTTTGACTCTAATAAGGACCAATTTATCAAGTATTTCTTTCATGGACTTGCCTTTGGTTTTTATATCTAAAAAGTAATTGTTACACCCAAAGTCATCTAGAATTTTCCCCTATGTTATATTCTAGGAGTTTTATGTGTTTTTCATTTTACATTTAGGTGTCTGGTCTATTTTGATTAATTTTTGTGAAGAGTATAGTCTGTGTTTAGACTCATCTTTTTGCATGTGGATGTCCACTGGTTCCAGCACCATTTGTTGAAAAGACTATCTTTGCTCCATTGTATTACCTTTGCTCCTTTGTCAAAGATTAGTTGGCTATATGTATGTGCATCTAATCCTGGGTTCTTTATTCTGTTGCATTGATCTGTTTGTTGGTATTTTCATTTATACCACATTGTCTTGATTACTATAACTTTTTAAAAAATATTATTTATTTATTTATTTGACAGACAGAGATCACAAGTAGGCAGAGAGGCAGGCAGAGAGAGAGGGGGAAGCAGGCTCCCCACTGAGCAGAGAGCCTGATGCAGGGCTCAATCCCAGGACCCTGGGATCCCAGGACCTGGGATCATGGGATCATGAGCTGAAGGCAGAGGCTTTAACCCACTGAGCCACCCAGGCGCCCCTTGATTACTATAACTTTATAGTAAGTTTTGAAGACAGGCAGTGTCAGTCTTTCAAGTCTGTTCTTTGCTTTCAGTATTGTGTTTACCATTCTGGTTCTTTGGCCTCTCTACATAAACTTTAGTACTTTCTGAATATAGAATATATTTTATTCGATAAGTCGATATATAATTTCATAAACTTCTTTTTCATTTTATAGTTATTTTTCCTATTAATTAAAAAATTCTTCATTAGATCAAGTTTCACTGCTGCATATAAAGTATACCAGCAAAGTTTAATCTATGCTCATATTCTTAAAGGGTTAAGTTGTTTTTTCATTTTTTTAGTATTTGAAACATTCCTGAGATGAAAATTATGGTTCATAATCATTTTTCCTATTTTGTTAGTTTTACAGATCTTTTCCCCAAGTATAATTATCAAGTCAAAATACTTGAAATAATTTTTAAATCTCTTCATATGTATTGTAAAGCTGCATTCAAGAAATAATTATAATTCCCACTAACAATATGTGTGTAACAGATATAATAGTATCTGTCTCATCACTTTCTCATCAGCCTTTTGCTGTATAAATCTCATATTGTATGTAGTAATAGAAGTTTTCTTTCCTTGTGAGGATGAATGTCTGGAAATGCTAATGAGGAAAATATTTCCCCAAATTTTGAAAACAGAGAAAACACAAATAGTCTTGTAGTTCACAGGTTTAACACTTATTTTATTCCATTTACCAATTTAGGCATTGTCAATTGTGTTATATTTTAAGAGGAAAAATAGAATAAAGGATATTGTCATGTACAAAACACTCTGCAACTTAGTATTTTTTGAAAATTTATCAAGTTAAGCACTTTGTATTTATTTCCTAACTTAAAACTCCACTCCCTTAAAATGTGGGTGTGAGGGGCACCTTTTCCCCACCCTTAACATTCCCTTCTTTGTGGCAGGACATCTATTTCTGTGATTCTCTTGTTCTCTCTTGCTCTTTTACTCTCTTGTTACGAGGGAAGATGGAGTGACTTCTTTGGTAAAGTTAAGCATGCTTTGCTGGAGAGTTCTTTCTCAGGAGTAAGGTCCAACTAGCATGCAGTATATGATCTACTGTGTTCATTGCTGTGCAACTATAAGGTCAGGCATGTATGATAATCTGTCTAATCTTGTGGTTTTGTGCAAGGAGGTCCATTTACTTGCTCATAGACATAAATCACAGTCATGAAGGATGTTTCATCGATAATAGGAGAGATATTTTGGTCTTTATATGCTAACTTCCGACATTTCTCTACTGATTGAGAGTTCTAGTAGGTCAATGTGTGTTATTTATTGGGCCCTCCTCACTCCACCAAAGTAAGTTCTAATTTTAGCCTTATTTTATAGCTTTTTAAAATCTAGTTTATTATGGTTCAACACTTGAGAAACCAGATAATTGATGAAACCAAAGTTTGTAGCCATGTTCTTCCTAATTGGAAAGACTATGCTTGTAACTTATTCCCTATACTATCTCTTGAAAAAGGATATAATTTAATGATCAAGTTAGACTCACAGACCAGATAAGTAAATGGAATGAACAATGACTGTTCTAGTGTCTTGGAGTCATAAATGTTTTCAGGATTTGGGGGAATAATGATTATATTCAGCTTAGAACATTGGAATATATTTTAACAAATTAAAAGTTCTTTACATTCATTAAAGTCCCTATTGCATATTTAAAAAGAAATGCAGACTTTACTTGTCAATTTTAAAGCAGCTTCTATGATGCAGGTCAGATAAGTTATTTCTATAGCTATGTGAAAGCACTTGATAAATTCTTAGATGTTTACTTGGTTTGTTTTGATCAGAGAGGCAGTTTTCTTTTAGAGTAGAAAGAAAGTTTATCTTGGAAATATTAAATTGTTTAGAGTATTGGGAAATGACTTCCCTTTAATGTTTACTATAAATGTGCTTAATTTTCAAAGGAATATTTACTGCAATATACTATGCCAAATAGCTCTATCATGCCTACTCATCTATTTAATTATGCAGATAAATATAGAGGAGAGGATCTCCCTGGTCTCTTCCAGCTTAAAAATTCTATAAGTCTCAGATGATCTTGAGTTTAGGCTGAACACAATTTTATTTCCTTTATTACTTTATTTCTACTTTTACCTGGGCATGCTTTGGAAGATATATTTTTATTATGTAAGATTCAGCATGTTTATTTCTCTTATTTTGTTCAATAAAACATTGACATTTGTACTTATAATCTATTTCATCATATCAGATTAATATCTAGTTATTACTCTTCCTACTCTTCATTCCTTAATCCCTCTTAACTCCTAAATTACTAAGTTAGATAGTTTATGAGCAGGCCTGAGTTTCCAAACCAATGTTAGGCCTTATGCTAAGTTTACTGTGAACATTACTTTTGACATGTTTCCGACAAGTTCTGTTATACAAATATGACATGTGGCTGGACAACTCATGTTTTATTAGACACAATTTTATACGGTCAGCTGATAAATTTTCTTTAGAAAAAATTTCTATTCCAAGGCCATCCCATAATGTGAAAAAAGTGTAAAATCATTTTCATACCTTAAGACAACTTCATGAAGCAGCCTGGTGACATGAAAAATGTGGGTTTTATAGTCAGGGACATCTAGGTTAAATTCCATACTTACTATTTGTGTGATCTTGGAAGAATTGCTTAACGTTGTTAATCTACCGTTTTACCACTCATAGATTAGAGTTGATTATACTTACTTGCAAAACTGTCGAAAGGATTTTTAGATACTCGATGCCAAATGTTTGGCATTTAGTTATTGCTCAACAAATTAAAGCTCCACGTATTCTCTGCATATACTTACTACGTATAGATAGGCATATATCTGAGGCAAGATGAAGTAGGAGAAGAGGTTTTTTCACACCTCTGCTCTCTTTCTTCATTAATCTAAAGTCTTGTGCTCTTGTATGATGGTACTTATCTCTGGGGTGCTGAAGTTCTTCTCTGAAAGAAATGATGTTTTCCATCAGTTAGCTTAAATGCCTTGGGGTTCCTTAAGCTAACCCATTCCTTCTTTTTTGTGAATTCTCTTTACTAACAATGTTAGACAGTTTTCCACTTGACAATGATTTATGCATCATGGTTTTTCAGATTTCTTGCTGCTGGTGTTGGTACCTCCCAAGGAACTTGTACATAATTCACTCCCATTGTAGCAAATACATGTGGACAAAAGGGGTATTCTTGCCAATGGAGATAGGTTAAAACCAAAGAAAGAAACTTCTTTTCTTCTTCTGGACACGTTGAAGTGCTACAGTTATATGTTCTCCACCAGGAAATGATGGAGAAAATAAATGATCTTCCTGTGAGGTATTTGGAATTTCCATACTGGCTTAAAAAGTTTTACTTCATTTACAATAGCTTGGATACAGTGGTTTCTTCAGAATATTTTTAATATTTAGACTTGTTAGCATCAAAGATGTGATATGACATATTTAGTTTAACACATTCTTTTAACTTCTGCTTGGGTAAACAGTTCCCTTTAATAAAGCTTATAAATGATGCATTTGGCATTCAATTATCCAGTTAAATTATTTCCATTTGTTTCTCTTATTTATCACCTGTTATTTAAATTGTCTGTCATCGTTGACTCTCATTCTTCATTCCCACATGCAATGTAGTCACAATGTTATGATTTACTTGGTTTCTAAATATCTTCCATTACAAAATACTATAAATCATTTATTTTTAAAAATATATATAAAGTGTCAAAATTTATATAGATGTAAAAAGGACTTTATGTGGTTATTTTTTATTCTATGGATGAATTTTCAATTTTAGTGAATTGGATTTATTATAACTTTCTTAGAATTGTTTTTTTTTTTAAGATTTTATTTATTTATTTGACAGACAAAGATCACAAGTAGGCAGAGAGAGAGAGGAGGAAGCAGGCTCCCTGCCGAGCAGAGAGCCCAATGCGGGGCTCGATCCCAGGACCCTGAAATCATGACCTGAGCTGAAGGCAGAGGCCCTAACCCATTGAGCCACCCAGGTGCTCCCTTAGAATTGTTTTTATTAAATATTGTACTGATACATTAAAAAGCATATGAAACATGTAGAAGGCATAGAGAAGAGACACAGAGTAAGAAACAGCAACAAGCGGCACCTGGGTGGCTTAGTCAGTTAAGTGTCAGACTCTTGATTTCAGCTCATGATCTCAGAACTGTGGGATAGAGCCTTGCATCAGGCTCTGTGCTGAGCATAGAGGCTGCTTGAAATTCTCTCCCTCTGCCTGCTCCCACATTAAAAAACATATATATATATAGATATATATGTATATCTATATATAGATATATATCTGTTAGCCTTGAAGTCTCCTGCAAATACCTTCCATTTTTCTTCCCTCTCTTCAATAGGCAAACCTATATAGAACTTTGTATCTATTAACTTTCTCTATTATAGATTATAGTTTTAACATGAATCTTTAATTTCTCCAATATTTGTTTAGATTGATTTTGAACTTTATGTTAAAGTATTCATATTATATATATTCCTTTACAACTGATTTTTCTTTCCTCAATAATATTTTCCCAAGAGTCATCCATTTTTTGGCATGTTATGGCATGTAGTTCATTCCATTACTCCATGTGGAGGCAACTTCTAGCAGAAAATAGCCACTGATTTTGATTGTGACAATAAGTTTCAACATATGAATGTACCACAACTTATTTGTTCATTCTGCTATGGTAATTTAAATTGTTTTCCTTTTTTTTTCTTTTTCGATTTTATTATTGCTGTTACAACCAACGCTTTTGTGAATGTTCCTCTATGTGATATGACTTATACAGGCTGTACATTCCATCTCTATCTCTTACTTATCGCGCTAACTTCTCTATTCCTTATTTTTCCAACTGGACAGTGGGGGAAATTACTTCTTTCATAGGGCTTCCATGGGGAATAAATGAGATAATATATAAAGTTGTTTAGTAGTTTATTAAATGCTGTGTAAGTATCAATTATCATAATGTTTCCTGAACCAGGTGTACAAAAGGATATATGTCATGGAGTGGAATTTCTGAGTTATAATAAATAAGGCCCCTTAAATTATACCATGGCAAATTGTGAGGAGTGTTGTATTATCCATTCTCTCTCCTTCCATAGTGATGCCATTTTAGCTGGGAACACGATTGTCTACCTGCAGGCTGAATTTCATAGACTCGCAACTGTGTAAGATGTATGTGATTAAGTTCTTGCCTGTGGAATGTCACAAGAAATAATGGATATCCTCCTTCTTCTTGTCCTTAAAAAGATTCATAAATGCTCTTTTTGTACGTTCCCCCCTTT
Organism: Taxidea taxus jeffersonii; assembly: GCA_003697995.1. Classification (NCBI taxonomy): domain Eukaryota; kingdom Metazoa; phylum Chordata; class Mammalia; order Carnivora; family Mustelidae; genus Taxidea; species Taxidea taxus. Next base: position 17,176 of record RCUC01169715.1, read on the forward strand.
TCATTTGTGAGAGAATATTAGAATTAGAGCAAAAGCCTTGGAGCTGGAGATGAAAGCCACATGCTGACGGTGTCAGAACTACTTTACTTGCTCCGTTCTAATATCTGAGAGAAATACACTTTAATCTCAGACACTATTTGGGGCATCATTTTTTCAGCAGCTCTGGCTATAGTCTAACAAATCAATATGAGGTTGACGAAAGGAGAAAATAATCAAGCCTTGTTTCAGATGTCTACACAGGGTTTGTTGGCACAGCCGGGAGCAACAATATAGCCCCATTTAGAGTGGCTGCATGGGACAATGGGGAAGGAAATCCTTCTAAGCCATATGTAAACTTTGCTTAGAAGGAGAGATAATCGGAAGCAAAACTCTGAACCAGTTAATGACTGTTAGTCAACAATTTGGTCAAATTTTCTCAAACATAAAAGGAAAAGTATTGGAGGATTGGAGGTGGTTCAAGGTCAGAAATATATGCATGGATCTCTTGGAATGCACTCAAATTGTGACAATAGTTATAAGCCACAAAATGCCCACCAAAGAGCTTTCGCTGCAGAAGATGGCATCAGTGATTAGGTGGACAGAGTTACTTATTAACAGACAACTTGTGCCAGTCACCTTAATTCTTGCTCAGTAGTTGCTTAGGCAAAACAGTTACAGCATCAGGATGCAGGTGATGTATGGATTCAGCAACCTGGGTTTTCCCTCCTGGATGCTGATCTGGCTACTGCTATTGCTAAGACTACCAAAGCAACAAAGCCTGGAGAGTGCCGATTATAGCATCAAATCCAGGGAGGATGACCCAACTGATGGTGAAAGATTGCTTTCTTTGGTCCCGTTATGTGATGGAGGGGGCAGGGATTTATTCTCCTTGGAATAGACATTAACTGTGGTTATGAATGTGTTTTCTCTACTTGTCCTACTCTTGCCAGAATTACTATGGCTCAACTTTCTAAATTTCATATTCACTGAAACAGGTTTCCTCACGAGGTTCCTCGCACCACAAAACTGTCTTACAGAGAAAGCAGTGAGACAATGGGATTCAGTATTCTTACGATGTGCCCTGCCACCCAAAACAGCTGAACTGATTTAAAAAAAAGTAGTAGTCCTTCTGAAATTTCAGTTATAGTGCCAGCTGGGAATGATCGATCACATTTTCTTATAAGTGCATACTGAGTTTTATCAAATACCTTGAATTTTATCTAATTCTTTTTAGCATCTATTGAGAAATTCATATTAATTTTTTCTTTCATCTTTTAATGAAGTACATTACTGTCATTGATTTTTCTAAAGTGAAACCAACTTTTTTCCTGTATGAACACAACTTCGTTACACATTACTCCATTACTTTATTTATTCATCATATTATCTTCATTATATATTACTAGTTTCAATTTGCTGGTTATTTCTTTTTTAATTAGGAGGATTTGAGGAGAATAAGACCAGAAGTTGCATTCTCCAAATGCTTCAGGAAAAAAACAAAAACAAAAACAAAAAACATCAAAATGAAAGATGAATTGGAGAGTCATAAAAGAAGTTGGAACTTAAATATTGGTGAACAATTGGATGTGAGAGGTAAGTAAGAATAAAGTTTTAGTGTGGGAAGATTTAGGTAATTTGGTAAATGTTGTCAGCAGCAATAAGCTCAAGAGGAATAAATTTTGGTGGAAAGATAATGAATTCTAAGATGTACATACTGATTTGGTATATCTTTAGAATATCCAGATAGAGAATTCCAATAAACAAATGGATAAACTGGTGTGATCAAGAGAGTTGTTTTGGCTGATATGTAGATCTTGGGAACCAATAGACTATAATTGGAAATAAAAACTCTGATAATGGATAAGGTAATAAGAAAGAACATAACATTAGGAAAATAAAATGGCAAAACACTCATAAGTTAAGAAAAAAAAGAAAATAAATACTTTGAGACAACCAGCAGTTTTTGTCACACAGTAAAAACAGTAGGGTTGTTTTCATGCAGTTCTTGTCTTGTTTTAAAGTGATAGAGAATTTACATCATTTATGTACTGAAGAAAAATACTTGGAAGAGAAAGAAGAATTGAAAGCATGAGAGCAAAGCTATAGTTTCAAAAGCAAGTCTGAGGAAAAGAGAGTAAAATAGACCTAGAGAAGTATTATAGGAAACAGCCCTAAACAAGAGAGAAAAATCTTTGTTTATACTGCTGAGAAGGAGGACCTGATGCTATAAATATAAATAAGTTGATTGAGAGAGAAGTGAGAATTTGATATTTTCAGTTTTCTCTCTGAGGTAAAATGTGAGGTGATTTACTGAGATAGAACAAGATGTGATTTGATAGGGATACCAGAAACCTTTAGGTTTTAACACCCTGCTTACTTGTGTGAATACTTCTTTTTTAAAAGTTTTATTTATTTACTTGAGAGAGACTAGAGGATAGTGAGAGGGAGCATGGGCAGGGAAGAGAGGAAGAAGCAAGTTTCCTGCTGAGCAGGAAGCTTGTTGCAGGGCTCTATCCCAGGACCCCGGGATCATGACCTGAGCCAAAGGCAGATGCTTAACTGACTGAGCCACCCAGGTGGCCCTTGTGTGAATATTTTTGAACAACTTATCAGCTGAAGTGTAGAGAGTTAATCATGTATCTTCTATTTTCTTAACATAATATGCTTTTTAGATAAGTAGCATGTAACATGTTAAATTGGCCAGAGTTGGTGTGTAAGGGCAAAGAGGATCAAATCTTACAAGTATCCAAGGAAAACATAACTTGTAATTTTGAATAAGCTCCTTTCGTGTTTTGGTTCCTTCTAATTTGAAAACTAAGACATAAGAAATGAATGGGTTTGAATAAACAAGATTTTCTGACTTAAGCCTTTGATTTATTTTCAGTTAGATTCATATGAGGAGTTGAGTCTCCTGGAGGGGCTCAGTTGGTTAAGCATCTAACTCTTGGTTTCATGATCTCAGGGTCTTGGGATCAAACCCCCAGTTGGGCTCCACACTCAGCATGGAATCTGCTTGACATTCTCTGTATCCCTCTCTCCCTCCCACCCATTCACACAGACTCTCTCTAAAATAAATAAATAAATAAATAAATAAATAAATCTTTTTTTTTTTTTTTTTCCTTAAAGTGCATTGGGGTGGGAAAAGTTGTATTGGGCAGCCTCTGCTCCCTTCACCAAAGGATATCTGTATATAGAAAGTTAATTGCAGTTTTCAGGTGATTGAATTAATTAGTAAATGCTAATACTCAGCCACTGCACCAAATTCACAATAGGTTTAAAGGGTAGTAGTTTCCAAAGAATTTTCATCAGAGAAACTTATATATTTCCGAATTGGAAGAAATTCTAAGAACTTCTTCAGATGTAGATGATAGTATGATAATTGGGGCTAAAGAAGACTGAGCACCTTCAGAGTTTTAAAGATAGCTGTAATTTAAAAAAAACCCTCATATATGTATTTCAAAAATGAGTACTGTTACACTACTAGAGCTCAAGAAATATAGACATAAATCCAGACAATTGACCACAATTTATTTGTATAGGCCAGTGAAGATATATAATTTCAAATTCAAAAACTTCTGACTGCAGGAATATTATATAATATTATCCTGAAATGCCTAAATAACTAAATTTCTGATTGGCATAGGAGAGTAAGGTAAAATGTCAAAGATTTGTTTTCATAAAAGAGAAACAGTGAGAGAGAGATGTGGACATTAACAGAAATACTGGAAAAACATGAAGGCATCAAAATGAAGAAAGGAATGAGAAAAAGACTTTAGCTTACAAGTCATTCTGGCCTAAAGGAATGAATATTTGACTTGGAATTTAAAAGGCTTAATTCATGTCCTGTTTCTAACCAACTGTGACTTTAAACACTTAGCCATTTTGGACTTGCCTTTTTATCATTTGTGTTATGAGGAAATAATTTTTGTCTTGTTTCCTCAAAGGACAGGTGCTAGGATTATAGAGCAGCCCTGAATAGTTGATAAACTTTTCTTGTCACTCTGTGTGGTCTCTAGTACTTTCCAAGAATTTCTGGTCAAACCAAAAAACTTATTTTATCTGCACATCTGTAGAATCTAAAGGATCTTTGACCTGCACGAGAATAGCAATCTAATCAATTTAAGTAAGCTTTCTTCACATAGTTCTGATTGATAGAAACAGTCTGAAATCCTTTTTCAACCTTTTTCTCCCATGGCTGTTCTAAAAGAACAACCTTTTTCTCCCATGGCTGTTCTATAGTTAGGTGCTTCCTGAGGCTAAATTTATATTTATAAGATGGGTTTCAGTCACAATAAATCAATCCTTTAAGATTCTTTCACATGTTTCTGGAAGCTCTACTTTTTTTGAGCACAGGGCAACTGTTTGGGTTTTCATTTCTTCTCTACATCGAGTTGTGAACACTGCTTCATATTTGTTTGGCTTTGTTATACCTGTTGTTAAGGCAACTGTGCTCAAGACCCTGCTATCCTAAAATCCACCCCTTAACCTTGTTGTCCTGTCAAGCTACTTTACCAATTTCTTTTATTTTGTAGAATATCCCATAAATTCAAAACCCAGATCTAGCCATGTTTTCTTAGAAGAAAGATGACTCTGGTATCAAGAAGTCTAACAGAAATGTCATTCCTTACATAAATATATCATTACACATATACCTAACAGTGTACTGTAAAATTTGGGGAAATAATTGAAGTTTCCTGACAATCTATTACTAAATATTGTATTTATTTCTAAATCAAAGATCGAAAGAGGAGAAAAGTTCATGGTTGACATTTTCATTTCAATTTGCTGTTCTTAGTCATTACACACACATACACACACACACACACACACACACACACACACACATGCCTATATGTGTATATATTATATATGTATTTATATATGTGTATATGTGTGTGTTCATATATACATGCTATTACTGACCATATTATTTCTAAAGTTTTTCTAGATAGTGTACACAATGTTTGAGTGTTCTTTAAACTTATTGCTACACTTGGTAGTAATTTCAAGAATCAGCTCATGGAACATTTATAACTCGAAGAATATTTACCTGATTACACTGGAAGAATCTCTCTTCAGCAGACATTTACTTTCTGTAATCAGCCTTCACCAGTATCAGCGGTCCTGTCAGTTTCTGTGCTTGTTCTGAGCTTCTCTGCATGGCCAAGCAGCTAGGTAGGTCATTTGTCACAGAACATAAAGGAAACAATTCACCACTTTTGAAGTGGGAAATCCAAATGTACCAGCCTGTCAGTAATTCTTGCTATAATTCCATCTTTGCATAATCAGAGAGATGAGCTGCCAGCAGTCTGCTCATGTGCAAAAGTACAGCAACATCTTTGAGTTAGTTTTCCATGTACGCCCATAAATTTTTATGAGGGGTGTATGTTCTAATCAGCAAAACACATTTAAGGAAAAAACTAGGTGTTCTTTTTAAAAAATGAACAAATTTTACTTTTTCGTGAAAACAGTGATAGCAGCAGACTATTTTGAAGGACATCTTTTTAGTGAAGGATTTTGTTCCTACTCAAGGCCATGTTCTGGATTTCCAAAGAGCTGGCACTGGCAGACCCCAGTCAGATGTACTCACTACTGAGTCCATTTCACCTCCTAGTCAACCCAACTCAGAAAATACATAAATAGAGGAGTTTACTGCCTTTAGTACTTGGTGCTACAGTTGAATCTATTTGATTAAACAGGTTTCCCTTTCAAAATGATTTCAATATGTATAAGACCAAATTAAACATGCCTACTCTAAGACAGAATTTTTTTTTCTGTCATGCTTTTTAATTGGAAAATATATAATAAAACTAAGGAAAACCCTTCAAGAAATCTGTAGTAAATACGAGTATGACACCATTAATTTCTTTAACCTGTTATTACTTTTTTAGTCTCAGTGCCAAATGCCATAAATAACCTCTCAGCCATCGTGTAGTTCATAGAAATCAATCTCAGCAATCAAATGAAAAGTATATTCAACACACAAAACTGATTGGAACTGCCTAAAATAAAAGCATCAAGGTTTTAAAAAATGCATTTTCAAATAATTCACATTCCTACTCTTACTAAAGCCACGTGTAGTGGAGATAATTTCAACAAAGAAATTCTCCATGAATCAAGCTCCCCAATATATTTTTATTTATTTATTTTTAAAGATTTAATTTATTTACTTGAGGGAGAGAGACCGAGAGAGAGAGATCGCGTGCACAAGTAGGGGGAGGGGCAGAGGGAGAGGGACAAGTAGACTCCCCACTTAGCATGGAACATGGCTTGATGCCTGGCTCTGATCCCAGAACCCTGAGACCATGACCTAGGCTGAAATCAGACTCTTTATTTTTTTTTTAAGATTTTATTTATTTATTTGACAGAGAGAGACCACAAGTAGGCAGAGAGGCAGGCAGAGAGAGAAGCAGGCTCCCCGCCGAGCAGAAAGCCCGATGTGGGACTCTATCCCAGGACCCTGAGATCACGGTGAACCGAAGGCAGCGGCTTAACCCACGGAGCCACCCAGGTGTCCCTGAAATCAGACTCTTTTTTTGTTGTTGTTGTTAGAGAGATAGAGAGAGCACAGGCAGAGGGAGAAGCAGGCTCCCTGCCGAGCAAGGAGCCCGATGTGGGACTCGATCCCAGGACACTGGGATCAGGACCTAAGCCGAAGGCAGCCGCTTAACCAACTGAGCCACCCAGGCGTCCGGAAATCAGACTCTTTTTTTTTTTTTTAAAGATTTTACTTATTTATTTGATAGATAGAGATCACAAGTAGGCAGAGAGGCAGAGAGAGGAGGAAGCAGGCTGTCCACAGAGCAGAGAGCCCTATGCGGGGCTCGATCCCATGACCCCGGGATCATGACCCGAGCCGAAGGCAGCGGCTTTAACCCACTGAGCCACCCAGGCGCCCCCGAAATCAGACTCTTAACCAACTGAGCCACCCAGGCTCCCCTGGTTTAAAAATGTTAACATTTTTAACATTAAAATGTTAAAAAAACATTTTAATTAAAAAATGTTTAACATTTACATGTTAATGTAATGTAATGTAACATTTACATGTAATGTAATGTTAATTACATTAACATTTAACTCCAGAGTTTCTGGAGTACAACAACAAAAATCATGTAAAAATAAATATGAAGAGAATGAAAGTCCGTACTTATTTTTCTTCCTTCTCGAATAAACTTATCACTACTTTGAAAGGGTGGGTTTTTTGGGTTTTGTTTTTGTTTATGATTCCTGGCCTTCAAATCTATGCATACAAATGAAGTTAAATTTGTTTTGTTTTGTTTTTTTTTAATTTTTTAAAGATTTAGTATTATTGGCACACAATGTTACATTAGTTTCAGGATATAGCAGAGTGATTCGACATCTCTGTAGGTTATGCTATGCTCACCACAAGTGTAACTACCACCATGCAGCTCTATTATAACATTACTGTTACAGTATCATTGACTATATTCTCTATGCTGTGACTTTTATCCCCATGAGTTACTCAGCTTTGCTTTTTATATACAGTTTAATGGTCCCATCTATATCTGCTCATATAGGTGGGATCTTTGTAAAACCCCACAAAAAATTGGCATTTCAGAGACATTTCTGAGAGAACATTTGACAAGAAGCTGTAATAAAAAGTGCACTGTTTGCTGTACCTATGTGGTAACCCCATTTTCCTCCTCTTCTGCTCTGACCTACTTTGTCAATATCTTATTCCTACAGGCTAATTCCTGGAAGCTTGCTTTGCCACTGTTAGCAATGGTTCTCAACAAGAACAAGTCAATATCTTTGTCATGGGTGTCATCTTCCGCTGGTTCTCAAAGCCACAGATCCTCCATAGAGCTGTGCTGGGTGCTAGGCTGGCCTGGAAGAATAACCCTCACATTGGGTCACCTACTTGCCCCTAGAGTTTGACAGTCTTTTATTAAAAAAAAAAAAAAAAAAAAGGAGGGGGTTTAGTTAGCTTCTGAGTATATTCCAGAATCTCACAGTGACTTATGAAAAAGAAATATTGCCAGAATTTGGTACTGACCTCTCTAACCATATGACAATTAAATCCAGAGCAAGGAACTCAAACCCAATTCCAAATATAAGCTGAGTAGAATATGGATGTCCAGCCACCTCTTCTACCATTTTCTCATCATCCTCAGTGACCCTTATAAAAATAAGTGTTCATGTATAGTAATATATGCAAATAGATAATATGAAGGAGGGACAGCTGCATGCACAGCATGTAACACCAATATAGCCAGAGAAAATAGCATGTTCTGCACGTTTTGTATACTTAACTAAAAAAATTAATAGCTTAACAAAGCAGATGACTCTTTCCCAGAAATAGTCCTTGATCATGCATATAAAGAACTGTATTACTGTATTATATTGCTATGTAGTAATAAATAATTGCCTATAATAATTTCTCCTTAACTTGCTTATTAGACTGAAGAATCAAGGATTTCTCATGACTGTCTCACTAGAAGAAAGAATGATTTCTATAGAAGACCCAGAGAGTTTTCTTGTACCATTCTATCTTACCACAGATCTAGTTGCTATCCTTTATAATTATAATTTTATGAAGTTAATTAATTGGACTTTATTATATCTGAAACTGCTATTTATGGCAGGGGGTTTCTCTTTTACCTGAGATGAAAAAGCAAACAGGTCAACTGAGAAAGCACACATAACCAAATATAGCTGTGGAAAACCAGAACATGGAGCTCAGGATCAGAAGAAGAGAGAGACAAGAGCTGGAAGCAGTGGAGAGCACCTGTAGGCCAAGACAGAGAATTAGGCTTGTTGTGTATTGGCTAGTTGTATTTAAAGCACCAGAGAAAGAAGAGACTTCCTCATTTTAACCTCAGGGTGGAATCAAATCAGGCTTTCTTGTCTCTACTGGTCAATAGTATTGATGTATTATATCTTTTTCCTGTGGTGAAAAAGGGCTTCCTGTGATCATTCCTTATCTTGTGCACTTAACTAAGTTGTTGAAAAATGAATCTAGTATTTCCTCAAGGACCTTTTGAAGCTCCATACTTTCGATTGAATTGATGAAGCAGGCCATTGGGATGTGGGGCTGAAGTTGTAAGCATGTGTTTATTAAAACAAGTTTAAACTTTTGTGATATTTCTGAGGTCCTGTCTGAGTATTAAAGAACCACAAAGTTTATCCATTCAAAAATTATTATCATGGCCTAGTAAATCCTAACCCTTTGTCTTTAAAACATAGACTAAACTGCAGACATCATCTGATTATTAGTTCAATTTGTTCCCTTCAATTTTTACTTTTACACTTTGTCTTTGCTTCTTGCTTTTGAGCCTATGATTGTCCTTTTAATAAGACTATAAAACCTAGACCCAAAAATGTATTACACTAAATGAAGTTTAAATTCTATAATCTGGCTGGTATACTATAATTCTACAATCTGGCTGGTTATATATATATATATATATATATACATATAAGGGGTCAACATCTTTAGGGGAGATTAGGATTCTTACAACAAATTTAGCATATAAAGCCTGGTTAGCCGATTCCAAACTCTGTTCACAGGTTGATTAGGAGGACACTCCTCTCATTGAAGAGGGTGAGAAATATGTTTGTGAGGAGAACTGAGGCTTTTGTGAAGAGCTCTAGGTAGGATATTTTTTGTAAGCCATCCATGAGAATGGATTTGCTGCCATTGAACTAAGCTCCAAAATCATAATAAACTGTAGGATATATCTGAGTTACAAAGCTATGAGGTTCAATGGTTGGCACAGCAGCACTCCATTAGCAAATGACCTGTTTTTTTTTCTTCTCAATTTTTTTTATTTTTATTTTTTTTAATTTAAACATATAATGTAACCCCACCACCCTCTCCCAACCCCCCTCCCCCCCACCCCCCTCAGTTTGTTTTATGACATTAAGAGTCTCTTTTGGTTTGTCTCCCTCCCGATCCCATCTTGTTTCATTTTTTCTTTTCCTACCCCTTTAACCCCCACCCCCGTTGCATCTCCACTTCCTCATATCAGGGAGATCAAATGATAGTTGGAACTAGAGGGTATTATGCTTAGCAAAATAAGTCAATCGGAGAAAGGCAAATGACCTGGTTTATAAAAGATCAGGTTCAACTATGTCCTAAAGACATTAATATTTGACTTATATACCTATGTCTTCTACTCCTGCTGCAATTCTTCCTCCCTCTCAATCTGCTCTTTGGGCTCATAGGGAGTTCCCTATGAGCTTTTGACTAAGAGGACTTAGTCAAAATGAACCTGGTTGACAAGTGGTTCTATATGATAATGCTGAAATTACCTGAAAATAGATGAGTGCAAAAATACCCCATTCCAGGGTGTCCTTTAAGGATCATGGTGAAAGGAAATTCTTTAAGTGGGCAGATTATTGAGCAATGCATATGGCTGTTCATTTTGTCTGGAATGAGAGATGTTCAGAGTTATGGACAAACACTGATTTATAGGCAGTGAATAATGGTTTTGCTGAGTGATCAGAATCTTTCAAACAACTGGTCTGGAAAATTGGTGCAATAAGTTCTAGAGTAAAGGCATGTGGGAAGATCTTTACAAATGGGCAGAGAATATAAATATAAAGATAATGGTGATCCATGTAAATACCAAAAAGTTAACCTCAGATTAAGGGTATTTTCATAGTTTTGTGGACAAGATAACCATTTTCGTCAGTATTAGTCAGATTGTGCCCTCACAATGCAAGTGGCCGTGTTGGCAGGGATATTATTCATGGGATCAACAATGGGATCTTACATTCCTCTCTGGCAACAGCCATCAGTGAGTGACCAATCTACTCTGGAAAAACATTCTTGGAGAATCAATCTACCACCTGGTGGCGGGCTGATTACATTGAAACACCCCCCTCATGGAAGGGCAAGTGCATTAGTATCAACTGGATAAGCACTTGCTCTAAATATAGATTTTTATTCTCTGTTCACAATGTTTTTGGCAGAGCCCCATTCGTGTATTTATAGAATGCCTCAGTTATCATGGAATTCCACCCAGCACTGCTATTGACCAAACAAATAATTTTATGGCAAGTGAAGTGGGACAATTAGATCATGCTCATGGAATTCACTGATCTTACACCAGTTGTCCTGAGAAAATAGTGGAATGACATTTTGAAAACTCAACTATAACTACACTGTTTGGAAATATCTTGAGGGGTTGGGTAATTTCCTTACAATGTAGTTTCACTTAATCAGTGATGAACAGGTGGTGCTGTTTCTTCCTCGCCAGTATTCACAGGTCTGGGAATCAAAGATAGAAATAGGAGTCATTTCTCTTTTTTATGCCTCAGTAATTTGCTAACAAAAATTTTGATTCCAATAATTGTGAATTTGGGCATTTCTGATTTAGGCATCTTAGTTCACAAGGGAATAATGCTTCTGCCAGGGGCCCCATCAAGGGTTCCATTAATGTGAAGTTGCCATTTAGCCAAATTGGGTTCCTCATGCTACTGAATTAATGGACAAAGAAGGGGGCCATTGTACTGGCTGTGGGGAATAATTCTAACATCCTGGAGAAATTGAGCTACTACCAAATAATGAGGTTAGAAGAAATATGTGTGCAATGGAGATGATTGCCTGGAGGGGTGCTCAGTACTTCTAGGACAAATGATAAAAGGCAGCTGAAAACCACAACTCTATTCAGGCAGGATTGCTAATGGACCCAATCACTCAGGAAAAAAAGTTTGGATCACTCTACTAGGCCAAAAATTAGGATGGACAAAGTGATTGCTGAGAGGAAAAGCTATGTGGAATGGTCAGTCAAGGAAGATAGTTATAAATAGCAGTTAGGACACATGAGCAGTTGAAGAACTGAGAATTATAATAGTTATAAATATTTCCTCCTGTTCTGATATGAATCTATTTGCAAACCCATTAATTAATTAATTTTCCGTTTCCCCTCTTCAATTCCCCCATAATCTAACATAAGCCGTGTCAACCTCATATCTCAGTATTTAAGTTCTAAACTATCAGAAGGTCAATGTGATTCAGCTAGAAAATGACATCACCCAAGGTGGATAAAGAAACTTTATATCCTTTTTAAGAAAGAGCTAGTATGTTTTTGATTGTATAATGGATACTGGTATGATTTCAGGTGGAAAAATAACTTAACTGTTATTTTCCCTGAAAGGTTAAGTATGATTAAAAGACATGAATACTGATGCCAGCTTGACAAGCAGTGGTGGGGGGGAGCTTTTGTGGTGTTTGTGGTGTTTATTATGCCAAATAGCGATGTTGGAACTTATCTTCCCTTTGCAGATCCAGATTAGAGGTGGCCACAATAGAAATTTTGCAAGATTTGGAAGGAAGAAGTGAATAAGAAGCTATTTTTGTGCACTGAGTTTGGTATAAGGTGCCCAACACTGGCAGATCACACATGTTGTCTCTGTTCTGTTAACTCTGAAAATGGCATGAGACAGTTTCCAGGCCTGCAACTCTATGAGCTTCCAAAATATCTCCTCTTTCAACTTTTCGATGCCATGGACCAGATGTGCATTTAGTTCCATGGCAAATAATGAACAAAGCTTGCTTCTTCTGTAGGTCATTCACATTATCAAATTTCTAGAGCAGGGAACTGAAGGACTCCATTGAAATCTACTTTTTGCTCCTTTTACTGGTTCTATGCTTGCGAGGACCTGCACCCACTTTAGACATGTTTCATAGAACAAATAGCACATGTCCTCCTTGTAAGGGACAGGAGTTAATGATATCTGTAGAGTCTTTCAGGACCATAGGTAACATCCAAGAAAGGACTAGGTGAAAATGACTAGACAAAACCACCATATGCACATTCCAGACCACCAGCATTAGACATTTAGATGCCAAAACCCTCTGGTTCCAAGGAGTAATTCACCCATGAAGGATACTGGGGCCCATGTTTTTGTTCTAACTGATTTATGGATGCCTGAGAGGACACACGTACCAGGCCACAATCCTCAATAAAAAGCCCAGACCCTGAGCAAAGATGGGACTCTCTCTCCTTTCTTTTCTGAGTCTCCCAGACACTCTATTTGTACCTGCACCCTCTCTATACTTTCAATAAACTCTGCTCTCACTTCCTGCTAGTTTGCATTTAATTTTCCTCCTGTGTGTAGCCAGGGACCCTCTTGGCTGGTCCTGTGGGACCCCTTTTGGATCTGTGTACCTGGTCCACCTGTATCATCTCAATGTGGTGAAACAGAGAGGTAGGTTTTATTTTACCCTTGTACTTTCCGATTCATCCTTATTCTCCTCCAAGTTATATGCAAGGCTGAGTTATCATGACTTCAGGTCTGATGCTAGGCAAAAAGGCGACATCCTTGTATAGACCCATTAGTTCTCATATTGTGTTGGGTCTAGTCCCTATAACAATTCCCTTTTGCTCTATCACCCATTTGATTCTGCTTCTCTGATCAAACCCTGATTCAAATTGGGACTTTATAATTTTTATGTTTATGTACCTAATGCTTAACAGTATGCTTAGCATTAAAAAATCTTTGATAAATCCTGGCTGACTGGTGATGATGATGATACTTGATGACCCTCACTACATTCATCTTTCTCAAGGACTTAGTTTATATTTCTGCCCTATTTAATCATTTTTAGTCTCTAAGACCCCAGCAATTGACCTTATCCCTAGATGGGCTGGTCATACCCACCCTTACCTCCAGAGGGAGGAATCAGAAAAAATCTACAATGCTGGGGGGAGAGAAGAACTCAACATACATGTAAAAGAGTAACTTGAAGTTCCTTTGGAATTTGAAGTATTATGTTTCTTCATTAAGTGATACAACTTAAGATAATAGGCAAACAATAGAATTAAAGATAATAGGCAAACAATAGAATTAAATCACAACTTAAGATAATAGGCAAAATAATAGAATTAAATCACATTAAAAACAAAATTGTAAAAACTTCTGAACACTATTAAAAAGAAAAGCTGCTATAATATCTATTTTACACATCTAATACTTGTTCACTCAGTTTCTAATGTTCAGGATCTTTCCAGTTTGTTTGTTTTTTAACCTGTTGGAAGAATTTCAACATGTTTCCTTTTCAGAAACCCTTGTTTTATAACTCTTGCCATACAATCATACCTTATGTACATGTTTTAAGAGGTCTTACTTAGCTTTGGTAATGGCAACAGATCAGAAGGCAATAATCACAGTGGCCAAGAAAAAAGTCCACACGGGGAAGCAGCAGAGTTGGTGAAGAGGGCTTCAACCCAGGTGTCTGACACCTGGTCCCAGAGTGGTAAGGGCAGATGGATAGTGGCCCAAGTGTGAGAGTCTGATAATGGAGGTTGTTGTGGGGAGTGAACTCTGGTTTGGTTGGTTTGCATTTGAAAAGCATGCTTCTGGATGATTTGTTTACTCTCTTTGTAGGAGCTAGCTAACTGGGCAGCAATCCCTCCAGGGTCAGCAAGGCCCCAAATGTCAAAGCATCAGAATACATGGAAAAAAAAAGAAAAAAGGACAGGGTTAATACAATATTGACAAACAGCTGATTAAACAGTTGTCCTTACCAGGGATAGGAGAACAACCCTATTTTCAACTCAGGAATATCACAGTTTAAGGATTAGTTTGTTTTATCATCTGTGATGAAAATAAGTATTTATATTGCCAATTAAATTCAAGTTGTGGAAAAACTGAGTACAGACTAGCACCTAGGTCTTTTCATTTAAAAGGATTATACAGAAGAGTCAATATTATTCTCATGTATTTTGGGTTGGGTAATTGTAGTTGTGAAATGAGAATCAGAAAAGACCTTGCAGTCTTTGTACTTCTAAGTGCTTGTGGATTTCATTGTAATTTAACATCACATAAACAGAGAAAAAAAAAAAAAAAACCTAACAGTTTTGAAATTGCCAAGCTATTCATCAAGGAAATATTGTTGGAACCCAATTTTTCAGTTGGAATAGGAGGTGGGTAGGCCATTCAGAACCTCTGCACTTCAGGAGTCTGGGCGGCATGATCCCTCCCTCCCTAGTCACAGCTATCAAAACATGTATTTTTTATCACTCAGAGAAGGCTCTCTAACTTAAATTATAAAATAGAAAATTAATAAAGTGTTAAGAGAGGAGATCTCATGCAAGGGTTTTAAGATTGGCTTGTTAAACCTGACTGACCACTAAAAAGGAATAGTGCTTTCCTTATTACTGGAACTCAAAATTGCACTCCACTTCTTATCAAGAGTACTTTGAAACAAAACTGAGAAATCACTTTTGTTTTATAAACATATAATGTATTATTTGCTTTAGGGGCACAGGTCTGTGAATCCCCAGTCTTACACAATTCATAGCGCTCACCATAGTACATACCCTCCCCAAAGTCCATAACCCAGCCACCTGCGATTTCAAAGCCATCCATCTATTGAGTCATCCACTCCTTTATTCAGCATATATTCGTTGGTGGCCTACTATGAGGCAGGCACTGTTCTATTTCCTGGGAATTTAGTACCGAGGATGACAAGCAGTTGCCTGTCATGATGGAATTTATCGTCTCCTGAGAGTAGGTAGAGATTAGCAAGTAAAGAAACCATTAAGCAAAAAATAACTTTCAGGCTAGAGAGAAAAGCTATGAAGGAAGTAAATGGGTTGGTAATTAGTAATTGAAGGAGGAGATGGTTTTAGACAGAGTGGGAAGGTAAGGTCTCCCAGAGGAGGCACCATTTGCACCAAGACCTGACATATAAGAGAGTGCTTCCTCATACCTGAGGCCAAAGTAACCAAATAGTTAGGAGCCTTGGTTAGAAAAGCATATTATAAGTGCAATGAAATCCCACTGAAGGCTTTTAACCAGACCTAACATAGTCCGACCTTTTGGCAAATTAAGAAAAGAAGAAGTAGTATTTTGCTACTCTGTAACTCAAGATATCATTATGCCTATTTTTCCAAATAATTTTTCCAACTGCAGTATTGTACCTACATTACACTATGTTGGGTTAGGGATGATAGATATATTATAATTTTTATTTGAATGTCTTTTTCTTGAATGTAAACTAAAATAGTGGTAGGGAAAAGATTTTTATCATGCAGTTTATGTTACAGCCACATCTTAGAGAAGTTACTTATCCTAAAATCCAGCGTATATTTGATTAACCAAATATTACTCATGTCACTTAGGAAGTTCTCAAATACAAGTCCTGGAAACTGGTTTAAATCCACCCAAAGATTACCACATAACAAGAGTTAGGGGAGATTTCAGTAACAGGATAGTCAAGGGTCAGACTGTCTGTGGCCTCTCTTGACTCTGGCCTTCCTATGTCAGCTTCGTCTTTAGATTGGCTTCTATTTATGGTCTCACCTTGACAACCAGCGGTCCTAGGGCAACAAACTCCCTTGTTCATCAAGGGTAGACAAAAGTCTATCCTCTAAACATAAAGGGAAAGTCCTATCCTAATATCTGATTGTGTCACCTACCTATAGATGAATAATAGTCATTTTGTCAGGGAATAATTCTCTAATGTTTGGACTGCTGAAATCCAGAAAAAAGGCTAAGGGATTTTAATGATTGGCTTAATCTCATTTAAGAGGTGCCTCCTGGATCTAGGCATGTCATGAGTTTCCTTAGATGGGGAAGAGGAGGCTTTCACACACTTTTCAGTGTCCCAAACGGAAGTAACCTTGTTAGAAAAAAAAAATGCATCCTTTTAATTCGGCAGATGTTATTTTTCTGCAGCTACTAGGATGAATCTGGGACTTTCATTTCTTTTTCTTCAACAGAATCTATGAAATACTGCATTGAAAACATAGACGGTAAAGTCATCTAATAACAGTTCAAAAATTTGTTCTCCCTACCATTTAAGAACTTTGCCACCATGGTTGAGTAAATTACTCAGCTTCTCAGCATCCACTAAGATACAAGTTTATAAAGTATCTGCTTATAATATAAACTCAATATGTTGTTGTTGTATGGATTATCTTATATAATACTGGATTTCTATTACAGCTTCACATACTGTGATAACATTCCTCATGATGCCTGATTCTGACACAGTTTGAGGATGATTTCTTTCTTTTCAAAGGTACTTCACTAATAAGTGATTTTGAAGACATAAATATGTCAAAATGTACTGTTCTATTTATATATTTTCTGGTTGCCCATAGATACATTAGAGTGTGTACTTGATTCACTGATGATTCTGCAAAGGCCTGGAACACCTTTGGATAAGTTCTGTTTCTGGAAACAGATGGCTCAACTTACTTGCCACTGTTTTAAAGTGTTGTCATCACTTTTAATTGTCTCTGGGCTTTTTGGTATTAATACTATTTGTCCATTACAGTTGTTCTTAGACTTTTTCTTGTTCTCCCATTGTGCTTTTTTTTTTTTTTTTTGCTCTTCTATGATGAGAGTTAATTCTGTTCTGTTAATTACACTTCAGAGCCTCAGGCTCTTATGACACACAAGGCTCCTGAAGTTAATAAATAGGTTTATGTTTCTTAACCATTGAAAATTTTAAGACAACACATTTAAGCAGAACATTGTTTAAAAGCTTTTTATTAATACTATGCTGCTAACAATTTTTATAATATCTTCCTGAATCTTTCCAGGATTGGGATTCACTAAAAGTAACCCCACTGTGCCAACACAGCAGTATGTTCAGCTAATCATAAACATCAAGAATATTTTGAAATCCTCTCTTGCAGAATTTATTCTTGTTTTGTTTGTTTTAATGAATCATTCTCAATGTCCTTGCCAATGCTAATTTTTAGTGCTCCACGATCTGAGAATTGATATTACATTAAGGTAGTTAAGACAACATGTTCCAGAGATTTAAACATTTTCGTGTATTTAATTTGCTTCTAGAAAGTCATGTAGGGAATGACTGCAAGTCTCTATCCATATAAACAATCCGTACTGAGTGATATATTCACAGTGGAAATAGTAGAGACAGAATGGAGATGTAAGAGTGGTCTCTCTATATTCCACAGTTATCTGTCATTGGGAATAGTAATTATTGGGGAAGGTATATGAGTTCCCATCTATAAATAAGAGATGCACTAATGATCTGTGGGCAGTTCACTTAGAGAAGATTGTTATCTGTTTCTTGTCTTCAAAGTAGTTCAACCAATATTATGGTGATTGTTACTAAAATTTGCCTTGATATCTCATTTATTCATTCACCCACTCAGCAAATATTTATTGAGTTTTTTTCCAAGGTATTGGCAGTGTGCTATGCACTGGAGACACAATGATGAGCAGCATATACATGGTCTTTACATGGAGCTCATGGACTAAGAAAGGGGTGCAAAATGTAAAGGAACATATGTCTGTGAGTTTGATAGTGTAGAAATTGGCTTGGTTTACTTATTTAAGAAGTGATGACTGAGCCAATGGAAGAATAGGGATTACGTTTAGAGGGAAGAAAAGAGCCTTCCAGGGAGGAGAAATTGTTTTTATAAAGGACCTTGGATACAAGAGGCTATGAGGATGGAAAACAAGCTGTGGGCTGGAGGACAGGGTATGCACCTGTGCATTGGAGAGGAGACTGTAGAGTGAGGTAGGAATCAGGCCACACACAGCCTTGAGTTTCATGTTAAGACATTTGTATCTTTTGTAAGAAAAGAGGTAGGCTACTGAAGAGTTCCATCAGAGGAGGTGACATAACCAGATGGACATTTTGAAGGAGTCACTCTGACTGTGTTTCTGAACAGTAGATATCCATCTAAATCAAAATGCTATATTTTTTCATATATTTTTTACATCTCATTTTCTTTTCCATTGTTTTACTTTTCCCCCAGACATATAAATGCATGTTTTCTTCCTTAATTTTTTTAAAAGCAGATTAAACTGATTTGCCATTTGATCAAAGTCTCTTCTTTCAAAATGAGAAGGTCATGTATTTTAGTCTTGAGATTATGAAACTTGACTCAGTCACAAGGAACCACATGTACTTTTTCTAGGAACAAAACTGGCTCTACATGATGTTGCTTTGACATTTGATTAACTGCCATTTTTTTCCCTTTTGGCTGTTACTGATATTTGAAACATTTTACAGATTTGCTCTTTGTAATAACATCCTGTCCATCAGCTAGTTTCAATGCTGAGATTTGTGTGTGCAACTCCCACTGAAATCAATGGCAGCTCTGGGAACCAATCCAAGAGCAGACTTGGCTCAGAGTCCACAGTGGTCTGTAGAAGTGACTTCATTTATTCTTTTAGTTTGATACATAGAGACCATTCTTTGAATTTATTTCCTGAAAATATCAATATGCCTAAAATCTAATGAAAAGAATATTTTGTTATGTTTAAATATCCACCATATATACAGGATATTAACTTCTTACTTTCTTTCCTTCCAATATAAATCTTTATCCACATGATTTTATTCATTCAAATATATACCATGAGATATTTCAGAAAAGAGACCTGGAATGCCCTATTTGAGACTTCTTCTATTTGCTGAGGTCCTGTCACCTGTCAAAGTCTGTATCAACCATACTTTCTCTTTTTGAAACTGAGTAAAGAGTTTGTCTTTTCTTTTTGAGACTGAATCAGAGTTCATCCTTCTGAGTAAGGGACAGGCTGGGCTAGGTTGGGAGAGATAGGTAGGGGGCTAAGGGATCAGGCTCACAAAAATCACAAAAATGCAGAGGTGTAAGGAAACCAGAGATAAGGGAACAAACCAGATGCCCTGCCCTAGGTGTCAGAGGTACAGTCTTGTTATAATAGTTACTTGTGACCAACAAAGAATTACCAGACCCTAAGAAGGAAGTAAGCTATTAAAGATGTTATCACTAATCTTTACTCAATGGTGCTATCAATAGAGATGTTAAAAGGATTTAAGTAACTTGGTTAGCCTTCAATAAAAGACCAAACCTAAAAGCCCTCAGTGACAACCCTTGCCAGGACCCCTCACTTCTGAGAGATTTTTATTTATCCTCACATAATAAAACTCTATATCAATACTCACATCCTTTGTTGGTGAGATTCATTCTTGAACTCTGTGAGACAAGAACCTCACTCTCCCACTTCAATTTTTTCTTTTTTTTACCTGCTATATTTCATCTTTTTCTTAATAACTACACAGAGTAACATATATTTACTTGTACGATTGTGTTCTCCCCCTCTTGATTTATGAGAATTTTTTTCCTTCATATTTGTGTCCCTGACCTTCAATATACATTAAGTCTGCAGTGAGTGTTTTTTGAACGCATGGAGGGAGACTGGAATATCATTAAGGGAGAAAGTACATAGTGGGCCTAGTAGAAACTAGTGTGCCCAAAGAAAAAATTTCCATGTGTAGATATTGTTTGTCATTGATTAATGTATACAGTAAATATGCAAGTAAATAGGTAGATGTAGACAGATAAAGAGGTGAGAGATGATACATTGATAGTAAGACAAAAGGAACACTTGGAAAGTGTGAAAATTTTCTATGTATTTTAGTAGAGAATAGAACATACAACTTAGAAATTCATGTTTTCCACCTTTCCACTTTAGAATCCAAAAATGAGTTTTGAAAAATAAGAACTTTTCAATAATGAACACTTAGTACCATTAAGATATGGTTCTTGGATTTGATTTGCTGAGATGTTATACTGACCACACAAACATGTTTTCACAGATAGCCACTTTAAAAGCAACAGCAAATACCAACTGACCAACCAAATCAAATCCTGAACTCAGACACTTTAAAATAAATAATTAGATTTGGAAATAGAACATCAAGTAAGAATAAGTTTAAATCACTCTGATCTTAAAATGACGTTTCCCTAACCTCTATACCATTGATCTTTCAGTCATTTTGCTGCATCCTTTCATGGATAAATGTCACACAAGAATTATGCTTATTTTATTTGTTCCCACTTCCTCCAGTGCAAATCCTTTTCTGAACCCAGGAGTGATAGACAAAATGTCAGAGCATCAATTTTTACTTTTCCACAGCATATTTGCATATTTTGTATACTTGATTTCAGAATTTGGATTCATTTAGGTGGAGTCCAGGGGCTAGACTGTGGGGTAGGTAGAAATCTTCCTGGACCTGAAGACATCTTTTTAAACTAAGCTTGAAACTTCTCCATGATGCTGACACCATAAAGGGCCACCCTCCCTTGGGTAAGGGTTGACAAGAATTAACCACAATCATCATCCCCAGCTCTAGAAAAGGCTGCTTTAGGACTGAGCAAAATAACTAAAGAAAAAAAAAAAAGGAAGGGAAACATACTTACTGTTGTAAATGGGGCAGAGTTAGGCTTTCACTTGGATTTATATACCCTTGTATGCAAGGACTACCTGGCCAAGGAACTCTCAAGCTACAGAATTGGTTTAAAGACAATTTCAAAAATCTGCATATACATATCTTCCTCAACTGACAATGGGGTTATGCCTCACCCTATAAATCCATCATAAGTTGAAAATATCGTAAGTTGAATTCAATACACCTAACCTATGAAGCGTCGTTACTTAGCCTAGCTTACTTAAATGTGCTCAAAACACTCACATTAGCCTATGGTTGGGCAAGATCATCTAACACAAAGCCTATTTTATAATAAAGTATTGAGTATCTCATGTAATTTGTTAACTTGAATATTATACTAACAGTGAAAACCAGAATGCTTGTGAGCATATCAGTCATTGGCCTTCATGATCACATAGCTGACTATTGAGCATTAGGAAAAAGTATCTTACCTCATATTGTTAGCCTGGGAAAAGATCAAAATTCACACTATCAAGTACAGTTTCTACTGAATGTGTATCACTTTCACACCATGATAAAATAAAAAAATTATAATTCAGACTTTTATAAGTTGGGGCCGTCTGTATTTGGGAATAAAGAAATATAGTTCTAGGCCTTTCTAGGGAGTTATTTCCTATCATTGTGCTGTGGAATGGTGGGGTCTGGTTGGTTAGGGAAAAGGGCAGGAGGGAAACTCAGTGGAGGACTAGAGATGGGGAAGAATTCAGCTAGTGGCAGCTGCTGTGAGGATGGCCTGTTGGGAGTGGGCCATCCTCGTGTTGCAGGCCTTCCTGATGGGTTAACAGCACTGCCATCGGGAAGCCACCTGCAACTAAGATCATGTATTGTCCAGGCAGAACCAAATAGGCCACCAGCAGCAGGAGCTGGGCATCATAAGCCAAGATACGTTCTGTAAGATCCTATTGTGGGGCAGAAGGCTAACAATGATGCATGTGACAGGGGCTAGAGGTGCCTTTCCAGATTCTAGGAATACAACCACAGTAGTATCCTTTCAGTATCTATTACAGGGGACCATTAAGATAAAGTTCTTACTCATATCTCAATGGAAACCAGTGTATTTTATTGAAATTCAAGTACAGGTTATTGAAATTGCATTCTTAATATTTTACCTATTTCTTGATATTTCGTGAGTTTAAAAAATCTCTATACTGAAAAAAGCCATGAAATAGATGAAAAAAAGTTTTTTTATGCTTGCTCCCAAAAGGAATACAAGTTACATATTTTTTTTCTTGGAAAAATTCAGGATATCATATAAGCTATGCTACTGGTACTGGGATGATCTAACCTAGCTTCTTAGACTTTGAGGACCATGAAGGCAAAGTAAGTATATTTTGTGCCATAGTCTGACTCACACTCACATACAAAAACAAAAATTTGAAGAGAGCATTTTCCCTTATTGCATGTTATATCCTCTAATATTTTCTGCTTTATTATATTTAAAACAAAATACTAGCTGTGACCCATGAAGCTGATGTCATTACCCAGCAATGGGTCACGTTGTCCAGTTATAAAACAGTAATCAAACAGGACCATATAGAAATCACACTTGGTCTGTGTTGTCCTGGTTAGGTTTCTTCCCACATAATGGCCATTTCAAAAAAACAATCCCTTTGGGCGCCTGGGTGGCTCAGTTGGTTAAGCAACTGCCTTCAGCTCGGGTCATGATCCTGGGGTCCGGGGATCGAGTCCTGCATCAGGCTCCCGGCGCCTCGGGGAGTCTGCTTCTCCCTCTGAACTCCTCACTCATGCTCTCTCTCACTGTCTCTCTCTCAAATAAATAAATAAAATATAAAAACAAAACAAAACAAAACAAAAAAAACAATCCCTTTCCATTACCTTAAGCAAAACTACAATGGTAACTTGTGTTTTCCTTCTCTCTGATGCAAATCACTGCAGCTATACAAGACAGGGTATTATTTGATCTCCTTTGGCTGATTTCTAAAATATAACTGTGTACAAGTTTACTTACATTTGTGACATTTTCTCAGAAAGAATCAATAAATAACCACCTAATGCTTAGAAAAAAAAAAAGAAAAATATAATTCCAAACAATTAAATATGGTGCATTATCTAGAGAAAAAGGAAATGTAGTAGAGGACATCATTAGGATAGTGGCAAATTTCCAATACTGGATGTGAATTACATAGCAGTATTGTATCCAACTTGGAATTCCTGATTATAATAATTGTATAGTAGTTATATAAGAGAATGTCCCTATTCTTGGAAAACACATATTGAAGTATTTCAGGATAATATTGTGTCATGTCTGCAATTTCATTTCAAAGGGCAAATGGTTCAGAAAAAATAAAATATATGAAGATGTGGGCATGTACAGAAAGAGAATCATGTGATGATAAACAAATAGAGAAAAGTTAACACCTGTTGAATCTGGCTAACAGATACCAGATTTATACTGTTCTTTATCCCATTCACACAATTTTAGTATACTTTTGAAATTATATTCAAAACCTAAAAAAAGGAATATACTTCTAAATAACTTATGGTTTATGGAAGAAATCATAATGGAAATTTTAAAATGTTTTGGTCTGAATGATAAAAAAGGTGCCTTGGAATGTAGGTAAAAAAAGAACATAGAGGAAGATCCTCAGCTTCAAATGCATAGCTTATAATAGCTGTCTCAAGATGCTAGCAAAAGAACATTCGCCTTCCTCCAAAAGACACACAATTGAAGGAATACAATAATTAAGGATAGAAATTAATAAAATAGAACACAAATAAATAACAGAGAGGATCAACCATGTCAAAAGTTGTTTCTTTGAGAAGTAAAAGAAAATCGACAAGCTTCTGGGAAGATTCATCTAATGGAAAAGAGAAGGCAATGAGAAGCAAGTCAGAAGTAACTGGAGATGCTGCAGACTTAGATGCACAGTAAGAGCAAATGGCTTTCATGAAGACTTCAACAAAGCATTAAAAAAAAAAAGCATATCTAAGTTTACCAAACTTTACTGGAAGGAGTTTGGAAAAAATAATCCTGAATTTCTTTTATGAGGCTTGCAAAAACTGCATTTCAAAATCTGGCAAGGGTACCATAATGAAAAATTACAGAACAAACACATTTATGACTGGGTGTTATATGCAACTGATAAATTATTGAACACTATAGCTGAAACTAATGATGTACTATATGTTGGCTAATTGAATTTAAATAAAAAAACACATTTATGAGCACAGATATACTTATCCTAAATTAAAATACTAGAAGAATGAATGCAGCTATATATAAAAGTACTCTATATAATTAACAACTTGGGTTATCCAAGAAATCAAAGAAAACCTCCTCAATCTGATGAAGGGCATCTATGAATTACCTGCTGCACTAATAATTTGAAATCTTTCTTTCTGAGGTCAGGAACTAGAGAAATTGTCTGCTATCACTACTTTATTTAACATTATGCTGGAGGAGGTCTCAGCATGGACATGGAGGTAAGAAAAAAAAAGTTGAAGAAAAACATACCGTCATCAGTATTACATGCTTATATGACAAATCCAAGAAAATAATCGAGTTAATATAAAGGATTAGCAAGCTTTCAGTAAGCAAAATAAGTATCAAGTAATTAATTGTGCTTCTAAATATATAAAGAGATGGACACAGAGAGAGCACATTCTGCTGACCCTGTCTGATGGTACCCTCCCAGAGGAGTAGTTTTATTTTGCATCCCCTTCCTCCTTGCCTGCAGATAGAGAACAGAAGCTGGAGCAGCCTCCTTAGCCCACAGGATGAAAACCAGGCGCTGAGAATGACACAGCACCTACATGGGAAGGATACGGTCTTCTGATACCATGAAGCCACCATTTATCCTCAGTCTATTATAGGAAAGAAATCTCCGTTTGTATCTTTTTTTAAGCCAGAACTATTTTGTACTTTGCTACAGGAGCAAAACCAGTATTCTAATTAATATAGCTAGGAAAAGTTAAGAGAAGAGAAATTAAAAAATACATTAGTGGAGAATTTGGAATATATCCATGACAATCTGGGCTGAAGGAATGGTCTCTGGCAATTCTATGAGGGATTTAAGAATGAAGTCTCTTTAAGTATAAATATCCTTTAGTTAAGGAAAAAAATGTGAACTTGGAAATGAAAAGTGTAATCTATTGCTAGTTACTCTGGGTATATCTATGTATGTACTGAGACCATGCAAACTGAAATACACTGAAGAATTCGAAATAGCTAAATCCTTAGATGATTGATATCTATTTTCAGGGAAATGGAAAGATAAGATTTAGCCTCACAGCTAAAGAAGCAGGCTGTTCTTTAGCCCTCAAGGGACATAGGAACATAGGTAGTAGCTGTGGGGGTTCCTAGGGGGGCTCATCAGGACTTCTGAAGCATTTGCTCTCGCCTATAACAGGTGAGTGTGGAGTGTGCATTTTGTGTAGGAATTCATGCACATGTGTGTCTGTGTGTGGGGTAGTGTTAAGTTCATTTCCAATTTATGGGGTGGTTAATTTTGTCTAAATAAGAGTGGAAAAGGCAATTCATCAAAGCAGAAGAGGCAATGAATTATTTATGTTTTTTTTCTTTCTGCCTTTCCAGTCTTTCTCCGTGTTCTCTCTCATCTGCTCATGGTGTATTGGCTGCTGCATCTCATGGCAGTTATGTCTGTGTGTGTGTCATAGCTCATCCTTACGATGAGCCAATAGAGACCATGGGGAAACCTTTGCATTGCAACTTCATGTCAAGTTTTAAAATAGCTACATTCTATTTTGATTTGGAGCCAAAATGTAATTTGCTTAGATCTCAACTCCTCATTAATAAAATGAGGATGGTATCTGCCATATCTGTTGCAAACCAGAACACATTCTTAAGTTAAAAAACATTGGTATGAATCTTGACTTTGCCACTATCTAATCATATCTTCTGAGGCCTATCAACA
Source organism: Taxidea taxus jeffersonii (assembly GCA_003697995.1). Classification (NCBI taxonomy): domain Eukaryota; kingdom Metazoa; phylum Chordata; class Mammalia; order Carnivora; family Mustelidae; genus Taxidea; species Taxidea taxus. The sequence goes on from RCUC01169715.1 coordinate 43,225, forward strand.
GAATTTCTGGGCCTTGTCATTACCATACTAAATATACACACATGACAGAATTTTTATTAATATTAAATGAATTAATGGAGGTGAAAGTGTATAGAACAAGGTTTCACATTAGTGACCCCTTAAAGAAAAAGTTGATTTAATTAATTTATTCTCACTTAGGATTGTGTGGAATATCAAATAAGAATAATTAGAAGGCATTTTATAATTTAAAAAGCAATATACAACTAATGGCATATTCTTAAACAAGTACCTTCCTTAGAAAGATTACCTCTCCATATATCATTTAGAGAATGCATCTTCTTAGTTCACAGTTGTTAACAATAGCAAGAATGGGTTATGCCTTGAACAAGTAGTATCTTACATAAATTATGCCCTTTCAAAAGTATGATTGGCTGTTTTAACATAACAAAGGTCAAAATGAATTTAACCTGAATGTTTTATTTCAGGGCAAAATTCATAAAATTCAGATTTTATGAAAAATATTCATGCCATCATATAAGGCTTATTTGTGCTCAAACATGAATTAGAGAGATATTGAATGAGTTTTAATATTCATGATCAAAGATTCTCAGATGGCTTAAAAACCTATTCAACTCAAATGAGAAAATAAATAGTTACAGAATCATTTCTGACATTCTCTTAGTGAGTTTATGCTATACACCTATGGTAAAATATGCAATGTCATGATTTCTCAGAAAGAGATTTAAGAAGAAAACTATGAATATCATGAAAGGCTTGTTCTTTTTTATTCAAAAGTTTAATTATTTTAAGTAAGATATATTTAAAACACATTAATTATATAAAGCATATCTATAGTGATTGCTCCAAAAAATGAAAAATTTCTTAATTAATTTATGAGTTTTCTAATTTCTGGTGAAGTATTTCAGCATTAGATATTCTTTTATTTTATTTTTTAAAAGATTTTATTTACTTATTTGACAGACAGAGATCACAACTAGGCAGAGACAGAGAAGAGGAAGCAGGCTTCGCGCTGAGCAGAGAGCCCGATGCGATGCAGGCTGGATCCAGTCCCAGGACCCTGGGATCATGACCTGAGCGGAAGGCAGAGGCTTTAACCCACTGAGCCACCCAGGCGTCCCCAGGATTTAGATATTCTTAAATAAAAGGATTCCCTTATTTCTGAATTACATAAGATGGAAACATTCTAAGAATACAGTTTTTAATGTTCACTGTTTATAGTTCTTCCTTGTTATCCTTTCAACAATCAACTAAAATTAATTTTTAAGAATTAAATACACAGAATTAGAAGATGTGAGATCATATTTTTATTTATTTATTTATTTATTTGACAGACAGATCACAAGTGGGCAGAGAGGTAGGCAGAGAGAGAGGGGAAGCAGGCTCCCTGCTGAGCAGAGAGCCCGATGCGGGGCTCGATCCCAGGACCCTGAGATCATGACCTGAGCCGAAAGCAGAGGCTTTAACCCACTGAGCCACCCAGGCGCCCGATGTGAGATCATATTTGCATGGGAAAATTTAAAACATAAGCATTCTTTCTAAACACTTAAAATCTGATATAGTTATGTGAACAAGAATGAAGAAACCAATTATATTTTGTAGCATTGGAATAAAAGGAGTTCAGAGAAAAAGATCTGTATTTTGCAGTAGAAGCTAGTTTAATCTGAGCCTTGAAAAATGGCTTAGATTTGGATAAGTGTTATGAGGCAACACAATCAATAATATTGGGAAAACAATATGAAAACATAGCCATGATATGTATATTTGGTGAAAAGAACAATCTGGTACAACCAAAGGATTCATAGAAATAATGAAAGATAATGCTAAAAGAAAAAAATATAGTCAGGTAATTCCCTGGCATTAAATAATAAGCAAGGGTAAGCTAATCTGAAAGAATAATCAATATAATGCCACTGAAACATTGAGATAGTACTAGAATGATAGTGTTGTTCTACCAATTAAGTGGATGCTAATTATAATATGTAGAATATGTGGACATATAATTGAAAAGTTTGAAACTCTGTTGCCTTAAAGTCAGGGTAAAAAATATATAAAATAATTGTGGTAAAGAATAAAATAATAATTGTCATCACTTATTAAGTGCTTATAGAATTATATTAACTTGCTTATTCCTAACAAAAATCCTTTTGAAGATGAGAAAATGGCTCTTTACCCCCCACTTTTTTATCTTTACACTCCAGATGTAAGAGATTTACAAGCAATTATCATACTTTCTAAACTAGAAAAGAAATTCAGATATCCATTTTTAATATTTTCTCTCCATAAATTGAGATTATTTAAAACAATTATTTTCTTAATCATTATTAGAAGGTCATCTTTATCATAGAGACTTTTAACTGTTTATTTACTCAAAAATACTTAATAGGTATGATACGACAGAACCAACCACTTGTCATTAATTAAAAATGTCAATAATTTTGAATAATGGCTTTATTTACTTTTTTCTTTTTTTCTTTAGTAAAAGAAAAATGTGTAACTCATGCTAAAATTAAATAAAGTCCTTAAATTTTTTTTACCGTAGATAACCAGGAAAATTCTGTGTGGTACAAAAGACGTCACCCATTACAATATATTTCAAGGTCTTCTTCACGTAGGTTTAGCTACATTAAAAATAATCTGTAACATCATGTGCTTCAACTGGCCTTAATGTTTTTGCTACAAGAACTTGCTTATGAATGATGTATTAAATAAATGTATTTGATATCTTACCCCTGAATCTGTAAAAATATCCTAATCAAACCAGCAACTACACCAGTGGTTAACTTTAGATGGTTACTTGGGAAAATATCTTCAATGGTATGTGCATATTCCCTTCAATAATTCACAAAAGATTAATGATTATTATGTTTCATTATTGAAATGCTTATACTTTTCAACTATGTATTTTGTTTGTATAAATATTTCTTCAATTAATCAGCATTTTGTTTTGCACAGATATTTCTTGAGCAATGCATGTAGTTCAATGGTAATCATATTTTCCATGTAAATTTTTTTAAAAATTCTTTTTTAGCCACTAAAGGAAAACCAAGTACTTCTTCAATAGTATGTGGATTTTTGTTTTCTACTAAGACTAAAAAAATGGTTCTAAACATTTACCACTAAATGCAGTGAAACTTATTAAAAGTTTATTAAATTTGTTGCATGATTTTGAAAATTGTTAGAAAAAATTTATAAATACCTTCAAATATTGGATGTTACTGTTCAGATATCTTGCTTCTGATTGTAGCATTATGCTTTTATTATCTAGTATCCCAGCTTATTCTATATCTTAGAGTCAAGCTCGTGGTTATCATATTTCTGTATCCATAATTCATGGAGACTTCTTGAAATTTTTGAATTATTATGACTGAATATTTAATTTTTAAAAATTTTCAACATTTTTATTATAGTAAAATATGTATAACATACCAATTACCATTTTGATTATTTTTAAGCATATAGTTCAGTGACATTAAGTACATTCACTTTGCTGTGCAACATCACCACTACCTATCTCCAGAATGTTCTTATTTGCCTTTTTCTTTTTTTTTTTTTGATTGGGTATGATTGATATATAACACTATATTAGTTTCAGGTGTACAACATAATGGTTTGAAATTTGTATACACTCCCAAATGATGACTGTAATCAGTCTACCATCCATTACCATACATAGTTACAAAATTTTTCTTGTGATGAAACTTTTAAGATTTACTCTCTTAGCAATTTTCAAATATGCACTATAGTATTATTAACTATAGTCACCATGCTGTATGTTACATCCCTATGATTTATTTATAACTGGAAGTCTGTGCTTTTTAACTTCCTTAATTCATTTTGCCCACCTCCCACCTCGCTTTTCCTTTGGCACCTGGCAACCTGTTCTCTGTATCTGTGAACTTTTTAAATTTGTTTTATTTATTTGTTTATTTTGTTTTGTGTTTTTAGATTCCACATATGAGTGAATTCATGGTGTTTGTCTTTCTCTGACTTATTTCATTTAGCATAATGACCTCAAGTTCCATTCATGTCACAGCGAGATTCCATTCTTTTTTATGGCTGAATAGTGTGTGTGTGTCCTTAGGTATATTCCACATCTTTTTATCCATTCACCCGTCAGTGGACACTTGGGTTGTTTCCATATCTTGGCTATTGTAAATAATGCTTCAGTGAACATAGAGGTACATAAATCTTTCCAAATTAGTGTTTACATTTTCTTTGGAAAAGGACCCAGGTATGGAATTATTGATCATATGGTAGTTCTATTTTTAATTAAAAAAAAACCCAGAAAACTCCCTACTGTTTTCTATGGTGACTATACCAATTTACATTCCCACAGGAGTGTACAGGGGTTCCCCTTTCTCCACATCCTCATCTACTCTGGATATTTCTTCTCTTTCTGATAACTGCTATTGTAACAAGTATGAGGTGATACCTCATTGTGGTTTTGACATGCATCTCCTTGATGATTAGTTATGTTAAATATCTTTTCATGTGCCTTGTTGGCCATTTATATGTCTTCTTTGGGAAAATGTCTATTCAGGTCCTCTGTCCCCATTTTGGATCCATTGGCTAACATCATGGAAATTTTTCTTAATGCTAAGCCACACACATTTTGACATTTTCATACTCTTGTAAAAATGATTTTCCAAAATCACTCTGAAGAGACTGAGAAGTTATAAAGCCTAAGAGAAGATGGCATAATTGATGCATGTATAGTGAAAAAGTATCACTCTGGTCTTAAATGCAATTGATAAAAGTTCCTTAAAACTTTTAAATTCTAACAATATACTTAATTTTAAAAAGCATGTAAGAAAGGGAAACTATGAACTTGACCAAAAAGAAAATTATTATGAAAATGCTGTACTCTTCAAAATGCTTCAAAATGGTATTTTGAGTTCTAAAATTGGTAAAGAAGTCAAAATGACTAATAGTGGTTGTGAATAGCAGTATGTCCCTGAGATGATATGCATTGGCAACACTGTTCAGGAGAACTGATTCTGAGTGTGAAGAAGCTTTGAATCAGACTTGAATACTGAGCATAAAAGAAAAAGTGACCTATACTTTTGTGTATAAAGCTGTGCTATTAAAATGGTAAAGAACGTTTTGTATGTATATGCATACACAGTACAGTGTTTGGGAAGCTGTTATTTCTAAAAAATCTGTCATACCTTTAATGGATCATAAAATTAGGTAAATACAGTATTATATAGTATGTCTACTTTACTTCGTCTCTATTCAAAAATGTGAGAAAAAGGGAACACTGGCATAGAGAATTTTTGTTGAATTTCATATCCCTATAATTTCAGATTGCTAATATAAATTAAGTAAAGTGTTTTTCAAGTGCCACTCATTCCTTAGGCACTATTTAAAACTCTGGCCATATCCATTTTCTGTTTGTGAGCTTTGTGCATAATGAAGGCAGTCTGTAAATAACAAATGAAAAATAATTACAGAATCATAAATTTGGCAGTAAGTGACTGAACCTTAGCGGATCATACTGAAATAGTAGTGTTTTTATGTAAAAGGGGGGGGGGTAGAAGGGAAAGAAAAGTCTAGAAAATGCATCAGAGAAGAAATCTTTTCTTGTTTTAGCTCTTTCCTTCTTTCTTTCCTTCCTTCCTTCCTTCCTTCTTTCTTTTTTTCTTTCTTTCTCTCTTTCTTTCTTTCTTCCCTTATGGAAAACCCTTGGGGCATTTGGCTGGCTCAGTCAGTGGAGCATGCAACTCTTGATCTTAGGGTTGTAGGTTTGAGCCCCACTTTGGGTGTAGAGATTACTTAAGAATAAAATCTTAAAAAAAGAAAGAAAATTCCTTTACTAGCATATTTTAAATCCTCCTTCACAACTTTAAAATGGATGGATAATTTAGTATTGAGTGAGCAGAACATCTGCTCTATATTAAGTGATTCTTAGTATCCACTGAGATGGTGCAAAATGAGAAAGGAAAATCCACAACTTGAGAACTTAGGTTCGAAATGTGACTTACAGATATGTTTTATCTAATCATTTGTAAAAATATCTTACTAGCATGAATAGGTAAAGAATTTTCCACACGTTTCTTATATTTTGATAACAGGAATTGAGATTCTGGAGTACATACCGAGAACAGTGGTATGGAAGCATGATCTATATTATTTAGAACTGGTTTTTGTGTGGCGCACCAGGCTTTACCTCAGGAAAGAGGCCAGAACTCCCACAGTATATGTATGTATTTTACATGAGGTACCAAAAGTAGTCAGATCTATAGAGCCAGAAGATAGAGCAGTGGTTGCCAGAGATGAGGAGCAGGGGGAATGGAGAGGTATTGTTGAATAGGTACAGAGTTTCAGTTTGGGGGGGGATGAAGAAAGTTCTGTAGTTGTAGGGTGGTGAAGATTGCACAGCAGTGTAAATGTACTTAATGTCACTGAAGCGTACCTCTACCAATGGTTAAAATGGTAACTTTTACTATATATGCTTTATTATAATTTAAAAAGATTTAAGATGGGATACATGTGCTTCTGGGGGCATGCAAAATCTTTCTAAGAGGTGCATTGTACCAAATTTATTTAAGGGAATACCATTTTCAGTTTTCAACCTCTGTATGTTCTCTTTCCTAGAACTGATCTGCCTTGGAGCATTCTTGCAAATAAAGTGGTCTACTTACTACTCCCCCTACCACAATCACTCTGTTCCCACATTAGAGAGAAGACATCCGTCACCCACTTTGAATATTGTTATGGTGCAAAACCCAAAGGGCACCAAACCAAAATAGAATTCAAAATAAGGTACAACAAGCCCTTTGTAGGGATTATTGTCTTTTCCTTCTTAAGATAGCTCTTTCAAAAATGTATGTGAAGTTTCAGTTATACCAGATTAAATTGTCCTAGAGATAGACAGTATAATATAGTGCCTACTGTTAAAAATACTGTATGCATATTTAAAATTTTGCTAAGGCCTCCACTTTGGGCCATTTTCTATCTTATCTCACTTTATCTTTAAATGAGTTATCACTAACAAAAGTAATTTTTTACTCCTTCCAGTAGAATATAAACTATTTGCTCATTCCTTTGTTTCTGGCACCTTTTATATAGTAACTGCACTGAACATATGCATTTAATGAATGAATAAAGGGAAAAATGGAAGGAAAGAAAAATAAGAAGAGAATGAAATAAAAATTAAAAAGAGAAAGAGAGAGGTAGGGGGCGACTGGGTGGCTCAGCAGGTTAAAGCCTTTGCCTTCAGCTCAGGTCATGATCCCAGGGTCCAGGGATCGAGCCCCACATCGGGCTCTCTGCTCCACGGGGAGCCTGCTTCCTCCTCTCTCTCTCTCTGCCTGCCTCTCTGCCTATTTGTGATCTCTTTCTGTCAAATAAATAAATAAAATCTTAAAATAAATAAATAAATAAATAAAAAGAGAAAGAGGGAGAAAAGAAGAAAATGGATTTACTTTCCCTTTATATATAAACACTGAAAGATAGGAAAACATATCTTAGAGCTTCAATTTGGTGTTGCATACTTTCTAGAAGTTCTGAGGTTCACTTTTACTTTTATCCAGCTGTACAAATGTACAGCCATGTTGCAGAATTCAAAATCATGCTGCACTCTCATATCTGAAATCTCCAGCTTGCCTTTCCCTTCCTCATCCTTTTTCTTTTTCACTAGAAAGTCTGCCCCCACTGAAACCTTAAATCATAAAGGCCTATGTGCATCGTTCCCCCTGGAACTATTCAAAGCCTCCAAGAATCCTACTGATTACTCTGGTTCTCCATGGTCATTCCCTCCTCGCTCCCTTGAAGCACTTAAATGCTGTAGCTTTTCAACTGTTACTGCATTCCATGCTGTTCTTAGTGATTTGTTTGCTAACTGTTTCATGTAAGTTGTTCTTAATTCCAGAAATATTTTGAAAGGACAGGGAAAAGACCTGGATTTCCATTTCTCACATGTGGGACATATAACAGAATAAATGAAAGACATGACCCGTTTTATTCCTGCATTCAGGGGAACTTAAGCCCAAAACTTCCTTCCCAACATCCAATGTTTTCAGTTTCATCCTCTCCACCAAACATTATCTTTGGTCCTCAATTCCATATTACTCAACAGTGTTCATCAATCTCTCCCTGTATCTCTTTCAGTTGGTTTTGCTATGGTTGCAGCAATATGATTTATGTTTGATTTATCCAGGGTCTGTATCCAGTGCCAACAATTGTTTCTTCTTTTTTCTACTAATACAGCTTGTATATATATGATGAAACAATATATCTCTCAGTTCAACAACTTTATTCATGATTATTATGTTTATGTCTGTTCCTATTCTTCAATACATATGTATTGATTACTCATTATGTGCAAGACACCATATCAGCATCTCATTCACTGGTGTGCCTGCAGTTTGAGGATAATGGTGTTATACAATATGGAATAGCTAGCTGCCTCTCAGTAAATATCATTGCATGGAAGATAGTAGAGATCTCAGAATTGGCTACTAAAAGGAAAGAAGCTGATAGCTGAAAACCTTTCTGATGGAGAATTGCCTTCTCCAAGCCTCTAAATAAAGTGGCCATGTAGTCCTGCTACCTCTTCAGTCCTAGGCCTTCCTCTCTCTTGCAGTCTATACAGGCAAGTTATATAAAACCAGAGGGATTGCTGAGGTGCCTGGGTGGCTCAGTGGGTTAAAGCCTCTGCCTTCAGCTTGGGTCATGATTCCAGGATCCTGGGATTCAGCCCTGCCTCGGGCTCTCTGCTCAGCAGGGATCCTGCCTCTCCCTCTTTCTCTGCCTGCCTCTCTGCCTACTTGTGATTTCTGTCTGTCAAATAAATAAATAAGATCTTAAAAAAAAAAAAAGAGGAATTGCTGAAGGCAGATGTCAGAGAGAGGATGGAGTTTATGGTAACTGGCAAATCTCTCACCCTACTTGTATGTACCTAGCAGACTTACTGCCTGGGGTGCAGATAAGAAAGGGACACTGGCATCTCATTCCTCATTTGGATGTTCTCTGTCTTTTTACGTAGTAACTTACCTGCTCTTCATTGGTTATCTTTTTAGTAGGTAGACAATGCAAGGGGAAAAGTCAGCAACTACATGTAATTTTAGTTCTTAATTGGATTAGATTGGTATGGTTAGGTACCCAAAAGTGACCTGAAACCAGCGAGATTTTCTCATGATAGTTTTAGAAGGAAAAAGAAGAAAGGAAGAAAAAAAAAAAAGATTAGGCATAAGGCATAACATAGTTGAATATAGTTGGTTGGAAAGAAATTTTAAAAATGAATTTAAGGGGCGCCTGGGCGGCTCAGTGGGTTAAGTCCTCTGCCTTCAGCTCAGGTCATGATCTCAGAGTCCTGGGATTAAGCCCTGCATCGGGCTCTCTGCTCAGGGGGGAGCCTGCTTCCTCCTCTCTCTCTGCCTGCCTCTCTGCCTACTTGTGATCCCTGTCTGTCAAATAAATAAAATCTTTAAAAAAAATGAATTTAAGTTTTTGTATACTACAAATTTGAGAATGTTCAATAAATCAGCTTATTTGAATAAATGAAGTAGTATGGGAATTAAATTCTATACAAAATACACTCCAATATGAAGCAGTAGAAAGTTCATGGACTTCACAATCAGGGACATTGAAAATTTGAAACATGACTCTTCCTGTCTTCTAGTTGTGTGAACGTGAGCAAGTTGCTCATCATTTCAGCTGTTTTCAATCCAAGCTCAATTTCAAGCTCAACATATAAGGGGCACCTGGGTGGCTTAGTTCGTTAAGTGTCCGACTCTTGATTTTGGCTCAGGTCATGATCTCAGGGAGTGAGAAGGAGCCCTGTACAGCGTGGAGCCTGCTTAAGATTCTCTGTCTCCCCCACCATTCCCCCCCAAAAGAACTCAAGATATAGGCATATGACTTCTAGGGGATGACCACTGGTATTCCTCTGGAATTTGCCAAACAGGTGGAATTTTGATAGGCCCAGATTTTGGAGGGGGAGAAATCTAGATAGCAGTATTATTGGAGAGGAAAACAACTTTTATTTGAGCAAGTTGGTCATGTGGTGAGCAGTGGAAGATAAATAATTAGGTCAGCTGTGAGATGGGTGAGGTCTCATGGAACTCTTGGAGTGAGATGTTACCAATAAATGGTTTCAATATAGCAGATGCCAATGATTACTTATCATTAGCATCAAACTTCCTTTATAAGAAACATTAACTATATAAACCATGTTATAGCTTTTAAATTAATTGTGTCACCTGAATGTTGTTGAATTGTTGTCAACTGAATGTTAGGAATGTTGATAGTTTGTTCCAGATGTTTTAAACTAAATCCTGAATAAATACATAAGAACAGTACTTACCTCCTGACATTGGAAAAATCGGTTTTCTAAATCTTTTGTTCTCTTTCACTTTAGTTCTATTTTATGCTCAAAATGATAAGTAATGCTTTTTGTGTCTGACAACTACTCCTAAATAATTATTCAAGTCAAGAAATATGAAGATTCTGCTGCATTTCAAATGAACTAATCAGGAATTAGTAAAACAACATGAAGAACTTGGAAAGGGAAAACTAACAAAACATTCTCATTTACCAGTAGATAATTTAACTTGACCTTTCTTAAATACATAGATTTGCACCTCATCCTTTATTTTAAGTTTATTTGCCATTTCCAAAGAAGTGGTTCTTAACACTAGATGCATATTATAATAACCTAGACAGATTTTTATATTTATCAGCGCTGAGGCCCACCTGCAGAGATTCTGCTTTAATTGGCCTGGGCTGGAGCATGCATATCATTTGTTTCCAGAACTTTCCAGGCGATGCTAATGTGGAGTTAAGCTTGAGAGCAATCTCCATAAGGCTTCCTTCAGCTCTTCCAGAAATGGTGAGTTACTCTGTTTTTTGGGGGGGTCTCATAGATCTCTTCATAATTCTGATAGCATTTGTCATGCAGTATTGTAATATATTTATTTATGCATCAGTCCTCTGGATCTGGATCTGAGAATGTCTAAGAAGTAGAAGTCTTTTTTGAGTATCCAGCATCTACCAGTGTCTGGGGTGATTGGGACAGAGGTTACTAACTTTTTGTAGGTAGTTCAGCACTGTGCAATTATTTTAAAACATACCTCAGGAAAAGCAAAGAGGCAACTTGTAGCAAGGATCCTAAGGTAGGGTCCTTTTCTAGAGGTCTAGACTCTGGGTGTGAGCAGGGTTGTCAAACTGTAAAATGCCCAGGCAGCAACTCAAAATAGATGATTTCATCATGCTCATCAATGAATGAGCATCAAAAGATGTGCTGTGTAGATGCTCATGTGAGGTCATCGGTAAAGATTGGTGCAAATGTTAAGGGAAAAATAGTATAGACAGTGGTTCTGGGAGAAGTCAGTTTTAGGTAGAAAAATACTTGATTATGATTCCTTCAATACTGCTTTTTAACTTATTCCAGTTTGCAGCACAGACACAAGAACATAGTGTCACAGTTTATTTTCTTTATAAAAGCAAGGAGAGTATGGGGCACTTGGGTGGTTCAGTCAGTCAGGTGTCTGACTTGATTTCGGTTCAGGTTATGATCTCAGAATTGTGGGATCCAGCCCCTCATTGGGCTCTGTGGTAAGAGGGAGTCTGCTAGAGATTCTCCCTTTCCCTCTGCCCACTATCCACCCCCTGCAACACGTGAGTGCTCTCTCTCTCTCTCTCACATAAATAAATAAACAAATCTTTAAAATAAAAAAAAAGGTAAGGAAATTATATCACCAAATTGAATAGTGTTCTTCTTTAAGGAAAAACGAAAATGCATTCAGACACCTGGTTAGTTTTCTCTTCTCAATTAAATGCTATTATTGGAAAGTTAATCTCATTTTAAGTATCAATTGATAGGCTTTAAACTCTTACCTATGCAAAGGATAAAGGCAAGCTAACTGCAGATTAACAGCACTTTAAAACAAATATAGAAGTAGTAAGTGGCTTGTGCATACTTTAGAAAATCCAGAAAATACATGTACTGCTCACTGTAAATGAGAGAACAAAGTTTCTCCTTGCCTCTCATGGAAGAGGGAACAAAACTCAGTGAGCTTAGTCCGTGTGGAAGAGGGCTGTTGGTCAGAACAGACTAGAAATGAGAGTCAGTTCTTCCCGTGAGACTGAAGAAGAGGCACGTTGGTACCAAAATTCTACCATTTTATCATCTGAGAAATGTTTTGCCATGCCTCTGGTACCTGCCTGGCAGTCAGTTTCTTACTATTTAATTAGACCCACTTAAATCTCAAGACATGAGGCCTTGCCGTATCTTACCGCACTATGAGCTAGAAAAGGAGCATCAAAAGAAATCAGTATTGCTATAAATACTTCTCTCATATCATTTCATATTTTATAAACATGTGCTGCAAAAATGGAAGAATGGACATGTTATCATTCCAATATACTATGCCTGCCTTATAGGTCCTAAGTGTGCAAGGTTCTGTTTACTGAGAGGTAGAAGATAATTGAAACACAATTCTCAAGAACTAACATCATCAGGAAATCTCAGAACAAGGGGATGATCTGCAGGACTCCACAGGAAACTCCAAAACAACCCCCGAAAAATATAAGTTTTAGAAAAGCAGAGACACCTGAATGGCCTCTAAAACATGTATTTTTGGAATGGTGGCACACATTTGTTAATCCCAGCAAATTTTGTTATGATAAGACAGGGGCCAAATGACACAGATGCTCAGCTTCTCTCTGTCCTTGAGCTCAGTGGGCAGAACCCCCTCTAAAACAGAACTGTGCTTTTAAATTCTAGGACAGAACAATTTGCATTCAGTCACCTGAGGTGCTTGTTAACATGAAGATTCATGGACCTTGCACACTGAATTAGAGTCTCCAGCAGGAGAGCTCTGGAATCTGCATTTTAACAGCTCCCTGGGAAATTCTGTATGTTAAACTTGAGAACTTTTGTCCTAGTCTGGAGTGGCAGATAAGACTTTGGAACAGAAACTAGGAGTTCTGGATTGTAATACCAGTTCATCTAGCAACTAGATATTCTACAAGGTCAGTTCTGTGTTGTATTTGTTTTTCTCTTCCTGTTATTGCTTGCGAAAAAGGATTCAGTAATGTTTGTTGAGCTTAAGTTAATCAAACACTTGTTAAATCATTTAATGTTCAGATTTCAGTTTCTTCTTCTATAATTAGGCTATTCTGGACTAGATGATTTTAACACATCTTCGAACTATAACAGTCCGTGATTCTAGGTCTTTCTGTAGAGAAAAGGGAGTTGATTCAGCCTAAAATCAGAGTCACCTCTTGTTTCTGACATCGTGTCTTAATCTGTTTGGGCTGCTGTAACAAAATATCAGAGCCCACATGGCTTATAAACAACAGACATTTCTTTCTAGAGACTGAACATCCAAGATCAGGATGCCAGCTTGGTCAGGTTCTGGTGAAGGCCTCTTCCAATTACGGATTGCCCACTTCTTGCTGTGTCTTCACTTGGTAGGAGAGGCGAAGGAGCTCTCTGGTCTCTCTTTTACAAGGGCACTAAGCTCATTCATGAGGGCTGTCATTTATTGGGCCTCATGACTTAATCGCCTCCTAATGGCTCCACCTCCTAATACCAACATCCTAGGGATTAGGTTTCAACATACAGCTTCAGAGGGACACAAGCATTCACACCATAGCATGCAACTTTGAGAACCCTTAACGTTTCCTGCCCCTGATATGTATTCTATGAAGTACAAGGACCTTAGGGGTTTTGTATTGGACTCACAGCTGAGAAATCTAAAGACTAACAGAATATGACCAGTTGGCTGGTTTAAAGAGCAGCACATAGACATTCATTACATTGGAGCTTACCTACATGCACAGCTTATAGTGAGGGAAAGAATGCCTAAGGGCTTCTAGGGGGATTGGGTCAGCTCCTATCTGAGCAGTTCAGTAGTCTGTAGCAGGAAAAAGTTGGAGATGGATCAGGGATTCCCTACAAGAAAAAGTAAATCAGCTTTAAACCCCTGCCAAGCAAGCCAAGAATCACAAAGTCACCAGGACAGTACACAGCAAGTAAGACTTAAGTGGCCCTTCCCACCACTTCCAGTTAGGGAGGCCCCAGTCGTAGGCTAGTGATGGGAGACAGAAGAACACCCATACCTCCCTTCCCATTCCAGGCACCTGCCTAAAGCAGTCTCTAGCTAGAGGAGGGGGGCAGGTTTACCTCTGCACAGAATTGAAAATTTTAACTATTACATCAAAATAGATGTTTTAGTTACTTAAGTTAGATTGTTTTAGGGATTAAAGGGACTAGAGGATTTATGCTGCATTTCAAGTAAGTTGAGAGGAGGGGAAAAAGGAGCCTTACAGAAAGGGTTTGAATAAGTAATGAAAGAAAACCATGAAATTGGGTGTTTTTTTTTTAAACATTATATTATAGTTTTAAATTCTTGTGTTTTGTTCTAATAATGAACCTACAAATATATGTTGAATATTAATATATGAAGAGAATTCTTTCTGATCTTTGGGTAATAAAAGGTGTGTATGACATTGCCCCCAAACTTGGTGAGATTCTACTTTATATCTGGAGGATAATATGTCAGTAATTATATTTTAAGATATAATAACATGGATATAGTTCATATAAAGCTATGTTATGAATCTTAACTGGAAAGGTTTGACAAGTTTTCATACAGCAAGGGCATTATCAAGGTTTCTTGGGGAATGGTAGTTTTCTTCTCTAAACAGGGAAGCAAAAAATAACAGCTCGATGGAAATGGCAGACTAGTAAAAATATAGGGTATTTAGAAAGAGAGAATTGAATAGTATGGAATTAGAGTGTGGTAGATAGGAGATTGTAAAAAATGGGATCTTGGGATGATATTTGTATGAACATAGAGGTTTTTAAATAAAAAAGGCTTGCACTGAACCTGCTGCAAGTAAAATGCCATTTTTGAGGTCAAACTGAGGGAAGATACGATTTTATGAGGTTGTAAACATTTGCATTTCACAAAAATGCAGAATATGCCTTTTAAAGCAAAATATGTACTGTATTTATAGAGTCTAAACTATTAACTGAATTCTAGAAAATATTAGAATTCAAGTGTCCCCATGTTTACATTAAATGAATACCAATGAAATGCTGGTCCCTTTTGGAAAGAGTGTTATAAATGAAAGGGAAATATTAATTATCTTTGGAACCAAATTGCTGACCATCTGTGTAAGGAAAACTGTGTGTCTGAGAGCTGCATTTCAAGAAAAACTTTATGAAACTGGAGATTTAGAGAGCCAAAAAAAAAAAAAAATAGCTTACTTGGGGTGATCATAGTTTATCCTATCAGGAGAGACTAATGTTGACCTTAAAAAACAAAAGAGCAAGCTATTCTAATAGCAAACTTAGTTCATTCAGGCAGAGTGGAGGAATTGCAATTAGGGGCAAGCAAAATATGCTGAACCATAGGCAAGTCTGGAGAAGAGGAGAGATGATTGTTTTTATAGGGGAAAGGAAGAAGCTAGAGAGGCTTTTTCACTGAGTTCTCATTGGCTGGGCTGTTGTTGGGTAAGAAGAAATTCTTTCTTCTTCCTGCTGGGATATGTAAAGTAAGCTTCTTCCTGTTGGGGAACATGAGGTGTGCTTCTTGTCATGAGCAGTACTTGGGCAAGTGCTCTCCCTTCAGAGCTTCTCAGCTCTATTTTAAATGAGGTTTCCTTGATTTATTTCAACACTAAATAGGTTAGAAATTTTTAGTCTGGAAATTTAAAAAGTAAAAAAAAAAAAAAAAAAAAAAATTTTTTTTAATTTAAAAAAGTAAATGATAGCAAAACCCATTAAGGGTGAACCCCTGTGTGGCATTTCTCACATATATGAAGACTAGTTAAAATGAATACTGAAATGGATAAAGGGGTTGAAAATTTGGCGAAATATTGTCATGCAAATGGTTATGAACTCATATGTTTAGCACCATATGATATAAATGTAAAATGTGTTTTTTTTGGAAAATAATTTCCTAGCAGAGTAGTAGCAAAGCACACCCAGTTTTCTGAGCTTTTCATACCGCATTACCATACAGGGCAAAGGTGGGCTGCATGCAGGGTGACTACAGTCCCAGTAGAGGGCGCAGTGGCCCATAAAGAGCTATACGTTTATAGGTAAGCAGAGAGGAGAATGAAGTGGTCTTTTGGAAAGGAAGAGCTCCAGAGCACACAGAGAAGGTGGAGTCAAATACTCGAAGTAGAGTATTCTTTGACACTGGACAGCTTCAGGTTTTATCTTCGTTTTGCTATCAAGGACAAATTGCTTCACCTTCTTCAAGTTCATTTTTCTCATCTGTACAGTAGGTTTGTGTAACATCTGACTTATGTGCTGTTAAAGTAGAATACAATGTCTATAAAATGCATGGTACCGATGAACACTTACTACGTGAAAGGTTTTATTAATTTGACACCTTGAAATATATTTTCTTAGTTTATAAAGACTGGGGGATACTTTGTAAAGCTTGAAATATACACGTTTAAAAACAAATATGAGATAATGATATTAAACACACTAGGGATGTAGTTCCTCAAAACTGAACAGGTTTACAGAAAAGAGGCTCATGGTGGACTCATAGCAAAATACAAAAAAAAAAAAATTCCAAACTTGTCTCTGTGCTTAAATATTGTTAAAAATCTTTTGGTCTTCTTGAGCACATCCTTTTTATAGCATCATGTAACAGAGAAAAAACAAGCTGGTTGTCCTTTTGTATTTTTATAAATATATTAAAATATAAGATTATCCAACAATTAATACCACTTCAGTGGAAAAGTGAGTCATTGCTCTTCTGGCTCCTTCCCGCACCCCCATTCTCAGTAATCACTCTAGATAGATTTTGACAAACATTTATCTTACTTAAGTTTTAAAATGTAGCTCTAAAGACTCTATAGTGAATTATTCTTTGAATATAAAAGATCTCCTCTCATGAGGCAGATGCTAAATGTGTAGTGTTGAGGTTTCAGGTATGGTATTGAAATTTGTTAAGATTTAAATAAATGTTTTCAGGGGTGCCTGGGTGGCTCAGAGTGTTAAGCCTCTGCCTTCGACTCAGGTCATGATCTCAGGGTCCTGGGATCAAGTTCTGCATTGGGTTCTCTGCTCAGCAGGGAGCCTGCTTCCCCCCCCCCCTCTGCCTGCCTCTCTGCCTACTTGTGATCTCTCTCTCTGTCAAATAAATAAATAAAATCTTAAAAAATAAAATAAATAAATAAATAGATGTTTTCATTTCTGTAGCAGTAATGGCTTTCCATTGAAGGTATGAATGCACTTGGGGATTCCTGCTGCAGTTCATAAACTACTCAAGTGCTGTGACCATCTTCTGAATTATGGTATTACAGTCATTTGATGATCATCTATTATCCTGTATATCATAATCTTCCATTTCTAGGCTTTGAGTGAATAATTGAAATAATATGTTGGTGTTATATTATTAGAAATACGAATCTGTAAGTTATCTTTTCTTGCTGAGTTTAGAGAAAATTTATTAGTATATGTCTCACTAAACTGATGGAATTCATAAATACAGCTTACATAAATATCAGTTTAAACCTATGAATTTTTTTAGTACAGCATCCCCAACTCATTTTTATCATCCAATTTTGAGGAAATGTCTTTTTTTTCAAGGATTAAATAACTGAGCTGTGAAATTAGTTGTTGTTGACTATATATATCAGATGAGAGTAAAATGGGAGGGGGGCAAGTGAAAGTAACTCTTCCTTAAGACTTCAGTGAGTCAGGTTCCTGGGAAATGCTTACTGAGAAACAATAAATTAAAATGAGTTGAAGGAAGTGCCTTTTATGCAACTCATAATTAACCCTTGGAACTCTGCCATAATATATTATGAAGGCAAATAACTTAGCAAGATTCAACAAGAAATTAGATACTATATCTGAATCAGAATGTCACTTACAGTTAATCTGCCTCTAGTAAAAATTATGGAGGTTATTAATTGTTAAGTTTAAACAGAGCAAAGAGCAATTTTATTTAAGTAAAAACAAAAACAAGTTCATTCAGGGATAGCAGAGGAATTTTAGTTCTGGACAAGGAAGCTATGGTGTACTGCAGACAAATGTAAAGAGACAAAGGGAAGGTCAACTTTAATTGAGTTTTAGGAGGAAATTGGAGAGGGTTGTCTTGAGCAAAAGTTTATTGAAGAACAAGAGTTCTGGGTTGTGGCTAATATTCGTTGGTAGTTGGTGTGCAGTTCCTAGGGCAGGGAGGGTTCTTCCTTTTCTTAAAAGCAGGAGATAAAATTCCTATGTGCAATATGTCCTCCCTTGTCAGAATACTTCTTTTCCTTCTTCCTGCTGGTTATGCAATCTGCTGAGAGGGGGACCTGCGTCAGAGCGCCCCCTTCAGGGCTTCCTGACTTTTTTTAAAATGAACTCCTCTGCTTTCACACAATGATTACTACGCTTATATTTTAAATTATCACAAACTAGGGCCAGAAGAATAACATTGTTTGTGATATAGCACCAGAAGCAGAACTAAGTGTTTTGGAAGTTAGATAGATCATGCTACCTTGAAGTTTTTAGTTCTTACAAATTGCATTCTTATAAAGTATATGGTAGTGTTGTAAAAACCAAACCAAAACAAAACAAGAAAAACAAACAAACAAAAAATCCCCCCAACACACACAAAAAAACACAAAAACAAAACCAAAAACTCAGATTAAGTATTACATATTTTTTTTCTTTCTGGATCAAAACATCAGATTATTCCCACCCTCACTCATCACCATATTTTTAATTACAATGGCCATATTTTCACTGTGCCTCCCAAATGCTGGATAGTGAAGACAACAGCAGGGATTGAAAGATGCTTTGAATTGTTGTCAGTGTTGAATTGGATGTCCATCCTATTATCATCTCAGACATTGAATTAGACAGTGGACAGGAATCTTCTTAACTTAGCCAAGTAGATCTGTTAGGGTGTACATTCACATGCTTTCTCTTCTCAGGAGAATAAACTGCTGTGGGAAAATAAGCTATTGCAGAACCTCCACAAAATAAAGTAGATCATGATTTGTTAAGGATTAAATCAGAATTTACAAAAAATTAAAGTTAGTCCTTTGGGATGAAGGTCTGAAGAAAATCTGAGCATTTTCTATTATCCAAAGTCAAAAAAGAAAGTTTGGACTCACTGCTATCTTGAGTCTGTCCTAGTGATATTGACTCTTATTTTCAGTATTTTTATATTCATTTCAGAATGTGACTTGCCATGTGATTTTACTTATGACAAGAAAGAGAAGGCAATGGAGTAGGAAAAATCAAAACAGCACAGAAGTGCCAAAGTGAGAAATTGTCAGTCTGTGTCATTTCAATAACATGTCTCCAGTTTGGAATCTGTTCCACCTGTATCAGCTTGGCCATTTTGTTTCTGTTAGGGAAAATGTAATTTTTAGAGTTATTATTAGGCTCATCCTTATTTATCCTCCTGAAAGGAATGAACTATGAAGAAGCAAGATTTTTTTGTCAGCATAAGTTGGATATCAAGATACAAACAAATATCAACAGCATTTTTAAAAAATTAGTATTTGGAAGAGCAGTTTTTGTTGAAATTAAACTACTTTTTTCTGTTATATGTGTCCGGAGACTTCTGCTCAAAAAATATAATATAAAAGACAATGAGCACTTGGGTGGCTCAGTCAGTTAAGCATCTGCCTTCAGCTCAGGTCATGATCTCGGGGTCCTGGGATCAAGCCCTACATCGGGCTCCTTGCTCAGCTGGGAGCCTGCTTCTCCCTCTCCTACTCCCCCCCCTCCTCGTGTTCTCTCTCTCACTGTCTCTCACTCTCTATCAGATAAATAAAACCAAATCTTTAAAAGACTGGTGTGGGTAAACTAAGGCAAAGTAAAGCTTCCTTTCATGAAACCATAAATTAAATGATGACAGTAATAACTTTAAATATTTTACAGTATAATCCTCCAAGTGTTTTACTTTGCTTGGAATAACATATCATCTCAAATGCTAATCTTCAGAAAGACAGTACAGTTGCAATATTCTGTTTTATAATGTCCTAAATATGAACTGATCAGTCTGGTCCCATGTTTAATTTGCAGAGTTATTAATATAAGTACTTTGTGTATATAATTTATTTAAAGTTTAGTATCTCCTCTGTTCCAGTAATCACAGTTGTGAAATCTTTCTGCCTATATAACTCATTATTAAGCTATAACTTTAGTTATCTTATTTTCATGAAAAATTGCAACTGCACTGATATATTATGAATATATTAGTGCATATATAATGTAAAGGTATTGATGCCGAAACTATGGACAGCCACATTTTTCTTCATTATAAATTTTCAATTTAGGAACAACCTGCCCTTTTTTTCCCAAGGTGGGAGAGCAATTATTGGCAATTTGAGGGTATACAATGCTTCATTTTAGTATTACAGAAAAGCAATACTTACTAAAACTGGAGGGGGGATGGTCTCAGAATTTTCATGTATACTTAGCAAGTTTACTATTAAGCACATTTTATTTCTTTATCCCTATTTGAAAATTATGATGTAAGCAGTTTCGTTTGTTTGTTTTAATTAGAAAAAGAAAGGACAGGATATCTGTAATGTAAGTGCCTGACAATTTTGGTGTTTTTTGTTTTGTTTTGTTTTAATTGTACTGCAAATGCCTGACTTAGGTTTTTGATTGCTGAGGCAGAAACCTCAAAGGCTGGTATCTTTTTTTTTTTAATTTATTTAATTTTTTTTTCAGTGTTCCAAAATTCGTTGTTTATGCACCATACCCAGTGCTCCATGCAATACGTGACCTCCATAATACCCACTACCAGGCTCATCCATCCCCCCACACCTCTCCCCTCCAAAACCCTCAGTGTGTTTCTCAGAGTCCACAGTCTCTCATGGTTTGTCTCCCCCTCTGATTTCTCCCAACTCACTTCTCTCCATCTCCCAATGTCTTCTGTATTATTCCTTATGCTCCACAAGTAAGTGAAACCTTATGATACTTGACTCTCTCTCCTTGGCTTATTTCACTCAGCATAATCTCTTCTAATCTCATCTATGTTGACACAAAAGTTGGGTATTCATCCTTTCTGATGGAGACATAATACTCCATTGTATATATGGACCATATCTTCTTTATCCATTTGTCTGTTGAAGGACTCTTGGCTCTTTCCATAGTTTGGTGACTGTGGCCATTGCTGCTATGAACATTGGGGTACAGATGGCCCTTCTGTTCCCTACATCTGTATCTTTGGGGTAAATACCTAGTAGTGCAATTGCAGGGTCATAGGGTAACTCTATTTTTAATTTCTTAGGGAATCTCCACACTGTTTTCCAAAGTGGCTGCACCAACTTGCATTCTCACCAACAGTGTAAGAGGGTTCCCCCTTCTCCACATCCTCTCCCAGCACTTATTATTTACCGTCTTATTAATTTTGGCCTTTATAACTGGTGTAAGGTAGTATCTCAATGTGGTTTTGACTTGAATCTCCCTGATGGCTAATGATGATGGACATTTTTTTCATGTGTCTATTAACATTTTGTACATCTTCTTTGGAGAAGTGTCTGTTCATGTCTTCTGCCCATTCTTTGACATGATTATCTGTTCTGTGTGTGTTGAGTTTGAGGAGTTCTTTATAGATCTTGGATATCAGCCCTTTGTCTGTAGTGTTGTTTGCATATATCTTCTCCCATTGTGTGTGTTGCCTCCTTGTTTTGATGACTGTTTCCTTTACTGTGCAGAAGCTTTGATCTTGATGAAGTCCCAAAAGTTCATTTTCACTTTTGTTTTCTTTGCCTTTGGAGATGTATTTTAAAAGGAGTTGCTGTGGCTGATGTCAGAGAGGTTACTGCCTATGTTCTCTTCTAGGATTTTAATAAATTCCTGCCTTACATTAAGGCCTTTTAACCACTTTGAGTTTCCAAAAATAGAAACATAAGGAAAACTCTTATTATGAAACTCTTTTTATGAAGCCAGCATTACCCTGATCCCCAAACCAGGCAAAGACCCCACCAAAAAGGAGAATTTCAGACCAATATCTCTGATGAATATGGATGCCAAGGTTCTCAACAAGATTCTAGCTAATAGGATCCAACAGTACATTAAAAAGATTATCCACCATGGCCAGGTGGGATTTATCCATGGGATGCAAGGGTGGTTCAACATTCACAAATCAACCAATGTGATAGAACAAATCAATAAGAGAAGAGAGAAGAACCACATGGTCCTCTCACTTGATGCAGAAAAAGCATTTGACAGGATACAGCATCCATTCCTGATTAAAACGATTCAAAGTATAGGGATAGAGGGGAAATTCCTCAACTTCATAAAGTCTATCTATGAAAAGCCCTCAGCGAATATCATCCTTCATGGGGAAAGCTGAAAGCCTTCCTTTTGAGATCAGGAACATGACAAGGATGTCTACTCTTGCCACTGTTATTCAACATAGTACTAGAAGTCCTAGCAACAGCAATCAGACAACAAAAAGAAATAAAAGGTATTCAAATTGGCAAAGAAGAAGTCAAACTCTCTCTCTTTGTAGATGACATGATACTTTGTATGGAAAACCCAAAAGAGGGGCGCCTGGGTGGCTCAGTGGGTTAAATAAAGCCTCTGCCTTCGGCTCGGGTCGTGATATCAGGGTCCTGAGATCGAACCCTGCATCGGGCTCTGTGCTCGGCAGGGAGCCTGCTTCCTCCTCTCTCTCTGCCTGCCTCTCTGCCTACTTGTGATCTCTCTCTGTCAAATAAATAAATTAAAAAGAAAACCCAAAAGACTCCACTCCCAAACAACTAGAACTCGTACTGCAATTCAGTAATGTGGCAGGATACAAAATCTATGTATAGAAATCATACAAGCAAGACCCTTGCTTTCTTACACACTAACAATGAAAATATAGAAAGGGAAATTAGAGAATTGATTCCATTTACTATAACACCAAGAATAAGATACCTGGGAATAAACCTAACCAAAGAGGTAAAAGATCTTGACTTGAAGAACTACAGAACACTCATGAAAGAAAGTGAAGAAGGCACAAAAAGATGGAAGAGCACTCCATGCTCATGGATCAGAAGAATAAACATTGTTAAAATGTCTATATGGCCTACAGCCATCTATACTTTCAATGCCATCCTGATAAAAATTCTACCAGTATTTTCAAAGAGCTGAAACAAACAATCCTAAAATTTGAATGGAACAAGAAGAGACCCCAAATTGCTAAGGAAATGTCAAAAAAGAAAAACAAAACTGGGGGCATCACGTTGCCTGATTTCAAGCTTTACTACAAAGCTGTGATTACCAAGACAGCATGGTATTGGCACAAAAACAGACTCATAGACCAGTGGAACAGAGTAGAGAGCCCAGATATGGATCCTCAACTCTATGGTCAAATAATCTTCAACAAAGCAAGAAAAAAAACAAACAGTGGAAAAAAAGGCAGTCTCTTCAATAAATGGTGCTGGGAAAATTGGACAGTTATGTGTAGAAGAATGAAACTCAATCATTCTCCTACACCATACACAAAGACTGGTATCTTGAATCAACAAATTGCCAGCCAAAGACTAGGGAAGAGCCAGGTGGGTCCACCCCAGACGTTTTCTTTATTTTAGAGATAACCGGTTGACTTAATAACTGACTTTTTGACCTGGTTTTTTTTTTTTTTTTCTCTTCTTGCTTTAATTCCCACTTTTATGTTTTAAGTCCACCAGTAAAAAGTGAACCACCAGTAAAAAGTGAAACTGTATCCCCAAGCCCACCCCAATCAAAGCCAGCACTCTCTTTACCTGTGACCTCACTGTTTGGCCCCAGGCATGCTGTGTTCCCTCCAGGACTTAACAAGTGAAAATAAACCTTGTCTTTCAAAGTGTCCTGATGTAATGAATGTTACTGTTTAGGGCACCTTACAATCATACTAAGAGCCATAAGAGCTGGTCCAGCCAAAACATTGGTTTTTGAAAGGGGAGAAGTGTGCAAGGAGCTTCCTGGCTCAGGTGAGTGCCCCCCAAGCATATTCTAGCTGCTAACATCTCTATCAATGAGCCGATACCAGCACAAAACAGCAGTACACCTTTTTATATCAACTGGGTTCAAATTTATGAGTCTTGCTTATAGGACATGCCAGGAAGAGAAACAGAGCAGAAGGACAGGGAGTAAAAAAAAAAAAGCCTATTATGGGTGAGAAATTTTGCCAGATACTTTATACTCACATGTATTTGTACAATTAAGATTCTTGCAAGCTCTACTGGAAGTTTGCCTCATTAAATTACCTGGAAAATTGAGATACTGAAATGCATCATCAGTTATAGGGAAGGGTTTTCAATTATACACAGAGACATTATCTTCTTACTTTGAGGTTCCCAGAGGTTCATGCAGTGATGCGGACCACATTGTCCTGTGGTTCACGTTCATTGGGGTTACTGAATCCTAGTTTTACCCTTTACCAATGTATATGATCTTAGGCAAAATGCTCAACTTTCTTAGGGTATTTTTTTATTTTCCAGTTATAAAGAAAATAGTAATAATAGAACCTGATTCATTCCATATGGTTGTTGTTATGGGGTTAAATGAAGCAATACATGTAAAGTACTCAGCCCAGTTCCTGGCACATCAGTCCTAGATTCTTTTTTTTTTTCTTTTGAGAATTTTTAAAATTAACATATAATGTATTATTTTCCCCAGGGGTACAGGTTTGTGTATAAACATTTCAGAGCACTCACCATAGCACATACCCACCCCAATGTCCATAACCCTGCCACCATATCCTTCCCCTCTACCCCCCAGAAACCCTCAGTTTGTTAAGTGAGATTAAGTGTCTCTTATGGTTTGTCTCCCTCCCAATCCCATCTTATTTCATTTTTTCCTTCCCTATCCCACACGACCCATGCCCTGCCTCTCAAATTCCTCATATCAGAGATATCATATGATAATTGTCTTTCTCTGATTGACTTATTTCACTTAGTATAATACCCTCTAGTTCTATCCACATTGTTGCAAATGGCAAGATCTTGTACCTTTTGATGGCTGCATAGTATTCCATTATATGTAAATACCACATCTTTACCTATCCATCTGTTGATGGACATCTAGGTTCTTTCCATAGCTTGGCTATTGTGGACATTGCTGCTATAAATGTTTGGGTTCAGGTGCCCCTTCAGATCAGTACTTTTGTATCTTTAGGGTAAAGACCCAGTAGTGTGATTGCTGGGTCATAGGGTAGCTATATTTTCAACTTTTTGAGGAACCCCCATCCAGTTTTCCAGAGTGGCTGCACCAGCTTGCATTCTCACCAACACTGTAGAAGAGGTCCCCTTTCTCCAAATGCTAGCCAATATCTGTTATTTACTGGTTTGTTCATTTTAGCCATTTTGACTGGTGTGAGGTGGTATCTCATTGTGGTTTTGATTTGTATTTCCCTGATGCCAAGTGATGTGGAGCACTTTTTCATGTGTCTGTTGGCCATCTGGATGTCTTCTTTGTAGAAATGTCTGTTCATGTCCTCTGCCCATTTCTTGATTGGATTATTTGTTCTTTGGGTGTTGACTTTGCTAAGCTCTTTATAGATTTTGGATACTAGCCCTTTTTCTAATATGTCATTTGCAAATATCTTTTCCCATTCTGTCCGTTGTTTTTTGGTTTTGTTGACTGTTTTCCTTAGCTGTGTAAAAGCTTTTGATCTTGATGAAGTCCCAGTAGTTCATTTTTGTCCTTGCTTCCCTTACCTTTGGAGATATTTCTAGGAAGAAGTTGCTGTGGCTGAGGTTGAAGAGGTTGCTGCCTGTGTTCTTTTCAAGGATTTTGATGGATTCTTGTCTCACATTGAGGTCTTTCATCCATTTGGAGACTATTTTTGTGTGTAGTGTAAGGAAATGGTCCAGTTTCACTCTTCAGCATCTGGCTGTCCAATTTTCCCAACACCATTTGTTGAAGAGACTGTCTTTTTTCCATTGAACATTCTTTCCTGCTTCTTTCAAAGATTAGTGGACCATAGAGTTGAGGGTCTATTTCGGGGCTCTCTATTCTGTTCCATTGATCTATGTGTCTGTTTTTGTGCCAGTACCATACTGTTTTGATTATTACAGTGTTGTAATAGAGCTTGAAGTCTGGAATTGTGATGCCACCAACTTTGGCTTTCTTTTTCAACATTCCTCCAGCTATTTGAGGTCCTTTATTGTTCCATATAAATTTTGGAATTATTTTTTCTATTACTTTGAAAAAAAATTGATGATATTTTGATAGGGATTGCATTAAACTTGTAGTTTGCTTTAGGTAGCATAGACATTTTCTCAATATTTGTTCTCCCAATCCATGAGCATGGATTGTTTTTCTACTTCTTTGTGTCTTCCTCAATTTCTTTCATGAGTACTTTCTAGTTTTCTGAATACAGATTCTTTGCCTCTTTGGTTAGGTTTATTCCTAGGTACCTTATGTTCTTGAGACAATTGTAAATGGGATTAACTCTTTAAATTCTCTTTCTTCTGTCTTGCTGTTGATGTATAGAAATGCAACTAGCTTCTTTGCATTTATTTTATATCCTGACACTTTACTGAATTCCTGTATGAGTTCTAGCAGTTTTGGAGTGGAGTACTTTGGGTTTTCCACATAAAGTATCCTATCATCTGCAAAGTGTGAGAGTTTGACTTCTTCTTTACTGATTCAGATCTCTTTTATTTCTTTTTGTTGTCTGATTGCTGAAGCTAGAACTTCTAGCACTATGTTCAATAGCAGTTGTGATAGTGGACATCTCTGCCATGTTCCTGACTTTAGGGTGAAAGCTCTCAGTTTTTCCCCATTTAGAATGATATTTGCTGTGGGTTTTTCATAGATGGCTTTGATGATATTGGATATATACCCTCTATCCCTACACTTTGAAGTGTTTTGATCAAGAAAGGATGTTGTCTTTTGTAAAATGCTTTTTCAGCATCTATTGAGAGTACCATAGGGTTCTTGTTCTTTTTTTTTTTTTTTAACTGTATTGTATCGCATTGATTAATTTGCAGATGTTGAACCAACTTTGCAGACCAGGGATAAATCCCATTTGGTCTTGGTGAATAATCCTTTTAATGTATTGTTGGATCCTATTGACTAGTATTTTGGTAAGAATTTTTTCATCCATGTTCACCAAGGATGTTGGTCTGTAATTCTCCTTTTTGATAGGGTCTTTGTCTGGTTTGGGGATCAAGGTAATGTTGACCTCATAAAATGAGTTTAGAACTTTTCCTTCCATTTCTATTTTTTGGAGCAGTATCAGGAAAATAGATATTAATTCTTCTTTAAATGTTTGGTAGAATTCCCCTGGAAAGACATCTGGCCCCGGACCCTTCTTATTGTTTCAATTTCTTTCCTGGTTGTGGGTCTGTTCAGGTTTTCCTATTTCTTCCACATTCAGTTTTGATAGTTATATGTCTAGGAATGCATCCATTTCTTCCAGATTGTCAAATTTCTGGCATATAGTTGCTCATATGTTCTTATAATTCTTTCTATTTCTTTGGTGTTGTTCATGATCTCTGCTCTTTCATTCACGATTTTATTAATTTGGGTCCTTTCTCTTTTCATTTTGATAAGTCTGGCCAGGGGGTTATGAATCTTATTAATTTTTCAGAGAAAAAGCTCCTAGTTTCATTGATTTGTTCTACTATTCTTTTGGTTTCTATATCATAGATTTCTGCTCTGATTGTTATTTCTCTTCTTTTGCTGGGTTTAGGCTTTCTTTGCTGTTCTTTCTCTAGCTCCTTTAGGTTTAAGGTTAGGTTGTGTACTTGAACCTTTCTTGTTTCTTGGGAAAGGCTTGTATTGCTATATACTTTCCTCTCAGAACCACTTTTGCTGTGTCCCACAGATTTTGAGCAGTTGTGTTTTCATTTTCATTTGTTTCCATGAATTTTTCAATTCTTCTTTAATTTTCTGGTTGACCCATTCATTCTTTAGTAGGATGCCCTTTAGCCTCCATGTATTTGAGTTTTTTTCCAACTTTCCTCTGTGATTGAGTTCTAGTTTTAAAGCATTATAGTCTGAAAATATGCAGAGAATGATCCCAGTCTTTTGGTACCAGTTGAGACCTGATTTGAGACCCAGGATATGATCGATTCTGGAGAATGTTCCATGTGCACTAAAGAATGTGTATCCTGTTGCTTTGGGATGGAATGTTCTAAATGTATCTGTGATGTCCATATGGTCCAGTATGTCATTTAAAGCCTTTATGTTCTTATTGATCCTTTGCTTGGATGATCTGTCCATTTCAGTGAGGGGGATGTTAAGGTCACCTACTGTTACTGTATTATTGTCAATGTGTTTCTTTGATTTTGTTATTAACTGGTTTATATAGTTGGCTGCCACCATGTTAGAGGCATAGATATTTAAAATTCTTAGATCTTGTTGGACAGACCCTTTGAGTATGATATAGTGTCCTTCCTCATCTCTTTGGCTTAAAATCTAATTGATCTGATATAAGGATTGCCACCTCAGCTTTCCTTTGATGTCCATTAGCACGGGAAATGGTTTTCCACCCTCTCACTTTAAATCTGGAGGTGTCTTTGGGTCTAAAATGAGTTTCTTCTAGACAGCAAATTGATGAGTATTGTTTTTTTATCCATTCTGATACCTTTTGCCTTTTGATTGGGGCATTTAGTCCATTTAAATTCAGGGTAATTATTGAAAGATATGAATTTAGTGCCATTGTATTGCCTGTAATGTGACTGCTAATGTATATTGTCTTTGTTCCTTTCTGGTCTGTTATTTTTTAGCTCTCTCTTTGCTTAGAGGACCCCTTTCAATATTTCCTATAGGGCTGGTTTTGTGTTTGCAAATTCTTTTTGTTTTTGTTTGTCCTGGAAGCTTTTTATCTCTCCTATTTTCAATGATAGCCTACTTGGATATAGTATTCTTGGCTGCATAATTTTTTGTTTGTTTGTTTAATGCTCTGAATATATCTTTCTGGCCTGCCAGTTCTGTGGATAAGTCTGCTGTCAATCTAAATTTCTACCATTGTATGTTACAGACCTCTTGTCCTGAGCTGCTTTCAGTATTTTATCTTTGTCACTAAGACTCACAAGTTTTACTATTAGATGATATGGTGATGACCTGTTTTTATTGATTTTTGAGGGGGGTTCCCTGTGCCTCCTTATTTTGATGCATGCTGCCTTCACCAAATTAGAGAAATTCTCTATTATAATTTGCTCTAATATGCCTTCTGCCCCCCTCTCTCTTTTTTCTTCTTCTGGGATCCCTATTATTCTAATATTGTTACATCTTATGGTATTACTTATCTCTTTAATTCTCCCCTTGTGGTCCATTTTTTGTCTCTCTTTTTCTCAGCTTCTTTATTCTCCATCATTTGGTATTCTATATCATGAATTCTCTCTTCTCTCATTTGTCCTAGCAGTAAGAGCCTCCATTTTGATTGGACCTAATAACTTTTTAAATTTTAACTTGTTTAGATTTTAGTTCTTTTATTTCTCCAGAAATGGATTTTATTTTTCCAGAAAGGGACTCTCTAATATATTCCATGTTTTTTTTCGAGCCCAGCTAGCACCTTGGTAATCGTCATTCTGAACTGTAGTTTTGACATATTGTTAATGTCCATATTGATTAGGTCAGTAACCATTGGTATTGTCTCTTGTTCTTTTTTTTTGTGGTGAGTTTTTCCATCTTGTCATTTTATCCAGATAATAATAGGTGAATGAGGGAACAAAATACTAAAAGGGTAGTAATGACCCCAGAAAAATATATGCTAACCAAATCAGAAAAGACCCAAAACCAAGGGTAGAAGAAATGAGGAAAGGAAAATAAATTAAATACACACACACACACACACACACGTATGTATATGTGTGTATGTGTGTGTGTATATATACCTATATATCTATATCTATCTAGATATATATTTGACTGGTGAATAGAACAGAGCCACACACTTGATTTTTGGTGTATTTTGGTTTGTTAGAAGAAATTATATTCCAAAATTTTAAAGAAAGAAAATCTTATATATACACAAAAACCAGGATATACACAATGAAGGGATGAGCTATGACTGTAAAGATGAAAATTTAAAAAGATTAAAAAAAAAAGAAATTGTTAAGAGAATAAATTGGTTGAAAAAAGATAAGAAAAAGGGAAAAAAGAGGAAAGAATGTGATCATGTTGGATACTAGAACAATGCCATGTGCTAGATTTAGGGTATATTTTGATCTATTAGAAGAAATTGTGTCCCACAATTTTAGAGAAAAATAAGCTATATGTTTACAAAAAATAAGGTTAAATATAATGAAAGGTAAAATATGACTATAACAATGAAAATTTTAAAAAGATTTTAAAAAGGTATTGATAAGATAAAGTAGTTTAAAAACGTTAAAATAGGAAATGGGGAAAACTTAAAAAATAGAATAAGAAAAAAATAAAATTAAAAAAATTTAACTCTGAAAGACTAAAGGATCATGGGGGAAAAGCCATGAATTCTATGTATTGCTTTCCCCTAGCTCTGGAATTCTTCAGTTCTAGTTGATCAGTGAACTTGGTCTTGGCTGGATGTTCTTGCTGATCTTCTGGAGTAGGGGCCTGTTGCAGTGATTCTGAAATGTCTTTGCCTGAGGCAGAATTGCACCCCCCTTCCCAGGGACTAGGCTAAGTAATCTGCTTGGTTTTGGTCTCGGGAGCTTTTGTTCCCTGAATGCTTTCCATAGAGCTTTGGAGGACAGGAATGAAGATGGTGGCCTCCTAATCTCCAGCCTGGAGTTGCAGAGACCTCAGGACCCCACTTTTCACTGCACCATCATGAAAAACAATCACTCCCTCCCATCTCCCTGGTCTCCAGCTGCATTCTGTGCTCATCCGGCCTGTGACCAAGTGTGTCTGTTTCTGATCCACAGACCTGTTTGGAGTCTCCAAGCCCAGCAGATTCCTCCAGTATTCTCCTGCACCACTCCTCTTGGAGGAGGAAGGTGAGTCTCTCTGGATCTGCTGCTTATTGGGTTCCTGCTCAAGGAGCAGTGGTCTGACTGTGCCTCAGATCACAGTTTAAGGTAACACCGAACTGAGAGCACACTACTTGGCTCTGTCTCTGGAGCTGGATTCCCCGCTCTGGTACCTGGGAGCTCTGCCACACTTAGACACCCCCAGTCTTTCTGTGACTCCACAGGCCCTAAGACCACACTGTCCCCACAAGGGCTCCACCCCTGCTTAGCCTCTGGAGTGACGTCCCTCAGTGGAACTGACTTCTAAAAGTTCCGATGTTGTGCTCCACTGCTCTCTCACTTGCTGGGAGCTGGCCCCTCCACCACAGTTTATCTTCCCATCACTTTGAATTCACTTCTCATGTCCTACCTTCCAGAAAATGGTTGATTCTCTGTTTTTAGAATTGCTGCTCTTCTCTTCTCTCTCCTATTGAGTTTGTAACTGTTCAGAATGGTTTGATAACCATCTAGCTGAACTCCTGGGACCTGACATTACCTACATCTCCTACTCCTCCCAGTCCTAGATTCTTATCAAAATTAGTTACTATTCTTTACATTTGTAAGTGCTCATATATATCATTGCATAATCTAAATGATTTCAAAATGAACCCAGCAAGTAAACCTAAAGCATTCTCTTTTTAAAATAGGGTTTTTGAGACCATAAAGGAGGCAGAATTTATGGACATTCTCACAGGAGGAAGGAAGCTTGAACTTTTTAAAAAAAACCTTTCAGCCAGCTGCAGGCCCCCAGCCTGGACTTAATCATCCCCATTCTTGTCAGCCAGTGTGATTTCACAAGTTTCAGTACTTCATTTACATATCAACTCAACAAATCCCAGTTAGCCTAGTTTCAATCCCTGTTTTGCATTGAGAACGACAATTGTAACCTTTTGCCTATGTAATTCTGCTCTCCTCTTTGTTTTCCTGGGGACATAACTCAGATTTCTGCTTGAATCTGTGTCTCCAAAATTGCAATTCTAATTGCCTGATTAAACGCCTGTTTTCTTAAATCTTCACTGAATTCATGGTCAACGTTAAATATATCATTTCTTTAATCCCATACCTAAAATCATAGTAATTATCAGAGCTAGAATTTCAATTCAGAGCTGCCATTTATTTCTCTTTGCTCTCTTTATTTTGAAATATGTATACCATAAAACCTAAGATCTGAAATAAAAATAATGTAATATATAACAACTGAAATTTTTAAAAAAGAATTGTGAAGCCCGGTACAACTACTGTCAGTATTAAGTGAATGTCATTAAAAAACAAAATTCAACTAATAAATTTGAAGATCTAATTGGCTTTAGTCAATGATTTCTGAATTGGGCAGCATCCCATTTAGCAAGTAGAGTTGTGCTCCAAGGCACTGAACAATATGGAAGGTTCTTAAAGGCAGAGAAGTTGTGGGGAAAGGAATTTATTAGCAAGGAATGTACTGCTTTGGGCCAAGTCCTAACTCTCCTGAAGGGAACTGAAGGAGCAATCAGGGTTTATCTCCTAGTGTTAACTAGGAATTTCCAGATTGGCTGTTTAACAGTTACATTCCTGGGGAGGCTGAGACTATAGTTAGGTTAGCAATTAAATCTTGGTCTCTTGGGACCTTGGGGGGGCCTTGGGGCCTTGATGTGAGTGACTCCATTTTGGGCCTGTAATTTTCTTTTTAACAGTGTTCACATGTTATTTCATTTGTTTTGAATATTTTACTGCCATTTTATAATTCTTTGAACGCAATTGCTTAAGCTTCCTTTATACTCCGTCTCTCTCTGCAGACAATCCATTCCATTCCCTCTTTTGCATCTTAGAATAAATCACCACTCTGCAGCTTGTGAGTGTCTCCCTTAGTCAAGTTTTTAAAAATTCACCATGTGTATGTATTCAAAAATAATGTAATGATATTGTTTTGTGTGATTTTATATTTTATATATATGGTATTATGCCATGTGTATTTTTCTGCAAATTGCTTTTGCCTTCAATATTTTTGAAATTTATTTATGTTGAATTATAAAGATACAGTTGGTTTATTTTAACCATTCTAGAACATAACCTGTGTGACTATATGCATTCCCCTATTGATAACACTTAGGTTGTTTCCAGTTTTCTCTGTTAAAAAAAAATGTAGCGATGAACAGCTGTATTTCTATCTGATTGTACAAAAGTACAAGAGTTTCCCAAGAGCTTATATTTAGAAGTAGAATTGCTGGCTAATAGGGTACATACCTCTCCTACTTTATTAGTTTTTATGAATGCTATAATGAATTATCATAGACTGGGTGGCTTAAAACAACATATATTTATTATCTTGTAGTTCTATAGACTCTAGGTCTGACAGTCTCACTAAGCTTAAATCAGTGTTTCATCAAGGCTGCATTTCTTGCTGGAGCTATGGGAGAATCTGTTTCCTTTTTTTTTTTCCTTGGTTTTAGAGGCTATCCCTATTCTTTGGCTTGTGACTCCATTCCTCCATCTTCAAAGCCAGAGATGAAGAGTTGAAGCCTTCTCACATTTTATCTCACATTTATGTGACTGCTTCCATAGTCACATCTCCCTCTAACCAGAGCTGGGAAAGGTCCATATTTAAGGACTTACACTATTACATTGGGCATTGGGTCCAGTTAGGTAATCCAGGATAGTCTCCCTGTTTTAAGGTCAGCTGATCAGTAACCTTAATTTGGTCTGCCACCTTAATCCCCTTTTGCATGTAACCTAACATATTTACAGGTTACTAGGTTTAGGACACTGAGATTTTTGAGGTCATTATTCTGCCTACCACGTCAACATTATGCAGTATCATCTAATAGCTCTCTAAGATATTTGTACCTGCTATGTACCCACAGGGAGTGGCCAAGTGTTCCCTTTTTCTCTATTTCTGGTCGGTGTTGAATGTTATTGGAAATTTGCATTTTTGCTGATCTGAAGTCTCTCATTGTTGGTTTAATTTTTATTTTATCAATGAATAGTGAAATTAACTTCTTATGATGTGTTCATTGATTAATTTGGCCTCCCCTTTTGAGAACTGCTCTGCTATCTAGTATTCCTTTTGCTAGCTGCAATGCCTTTTGTTTTCATATTAATTTGAGGGGTTCATTATGTTATCTATTAACTCTCAGTAGGTTGGTTGGCCTCCCCCAGACTGTCTGTCACTTTATTAAAAAATGCATTTATCTGATTTTTGAGTAAGAATTAAAATTTCAGTTGGGGAGGGTATGTGAAATGGTGAGTGCTGTGAAGTATGTAATCCTGACGATTCAGAAACCTGTACCCTTGGGGCAAATAATACATTATATGTTAATAAAAATAATTAATAAATTAAAAAAGTAAAATTTCAATGCAACAAAATTTATCGATCATTTACAGTTCATATATTTAACTTTTTATATGAGAAATCATTCCTAACCAGAGGTTAAAGATATTGTCCTATATTTCTTTTATATTTAAAAAAGATTTTCCTTAGTACATTTAAGTCTTTAATCCACCTGGAATTTTCTGTGCTGTAAGGCAAAGATCCAATTTTATATTTTCCATATGGATAGCAATTGTTTCAATCCCATATACTGAATTTTTTAATCCTTTTCCCATGCCTTTCCTCCTTCTGAAAGCCTGCCTTACTGATTTCTACTTAAGATATAATCCTTTGTTTTTAACCCCTTATCTGTAGCTTCTACTGCAAACCCTACTCTTACCAAACTTTAACGAATGCTGTTCTGCTGTATCTTAACCTGGGTTTTGAGGATATGAGTGTGTTAGTTTTCCTGCAGTAATAAATGACCTATAATTTTGTTTTTCTTGATTTTCAACACAAGTTTGTCACTTAGGTTATATGTTGACTGTGTGTCAGTTGCTCCTCTGCTTCTGCCCTGTATGTATTTTCATTTTTGAATCCAGGCTAAAGCAGGAGATGCTCCTCTCTGGGAAGTGCAAGGAAAAGAGAGAGAGAGCTGTTAGAATCATGAAGTGATTCTCAAAGTCTTTGCTTGGATGTGGACTGCATCATATCCACTCATTCCCATTTGTCAGAGTCACATGATGAAACCCTGTGTTCATGGGGCCAGTAGAGTTGATTCCTTCAGCAGAAGACACTGCAAGTCACAACACACAGAACCAAGGATGTAGGATTCTCTTTCAGAATGGGAGAGTGAATAATTGGAAAAAATTAATCAATCTGCCAGCATGAGTATGATTTCATCACTTGTATTTGTTAATTGTATATGTTTTAGACTCTTGCTATTTGATATATTTTACATTAAAAACAGTAAATTAATAATCTGTACATCTCAGGTGAAAGACTCTTACTGAATGCTGTAACAGAAAGTATGAAACAAAACTTTAAGTAGCATAGAGATTTTCACAATATTTATTCTTCCAATCCATGAGCATGGAACATTTTTCCATTTCTTTGTGTCTTCCTCAATTTCTTTCATGAGTACTTTATAGTTCTCTGAGTATAGATTCTTTGCCTCTTTGGTTAGGTTTATTCCTAGGTGTCTTATGGTTTTGGGTGTAATTGTAAATGGGATTGACTCCTTAATTTCTCTTTCTTCTGTCTTGTTGTTGGTGTAAAGAAATGCAACTGATTTCTGTGCATTGATTTTATATCCTGACACTTTACTGAATTCCTGTACAAGCTCTAGCAGTTTTGGAGTGGAGCCTTTTGGGTTTTCCACATATAGTATCATATCATCTGCAAAGAGTGATAGTTTGACTTCTTCTTTGCCGATTTGGATGCCTTTAATTTCTTTTTGTTGTCTGATTGCTGAGGCCAGGACTTCTAGTACTATGTTGAATAGCAGTGGTGATAGCGGACATCCCTGCCGTGTTCCTGACCTTAACGGAAAAGCTCAGTTTTTCTCCATTGAGAATGTTACTTGCAGTGGCTTTTTCATAGATGGCTTTGATAATATTGAGGTATGTGCCTTCTATCCCTACACTTTGAAGAGTTTTGATTAGGAAGGGATGTTGCACTTTGTCAAATGCTTTTTCAGCACCTATTGAGAGTATCATATGGTTCTTGTTCTTTCTTTTGTTAATGTATTGTATCACATTGATTGATTTGTGGATGTTGAACCAACCCTGCTGCCCTGGAATAAATCCCACTTGGTCGTGGTGAATAATCCTTTTAATGTACTGTTGGATCCTATTGGCTAGTATTTTGGTGAGAATTTTCGCATCTATGTTCATCAAGGATATTGGTCTGTAATTCTCTTTTTTGATGGGATCCTTGTCTGGTTTGGGGATCAAGGTGATGCTGGCCTCATAAAATGAGTTTGGAAGTTTTCATTCCATTTCTATTTTTTTGGAACAGTTTCAGGAGAATAGGAATTAACTCTTCTTTAAATGTTTGGTAGAATTCCCCTGGGAAGCCATCTGGCCCTGGGCTTTTGTTTGTT
>RCUC01169716.1:0-63030 GCA_003697995.1 Taxidea taxus jeffersonii
TCTGTCTGTCAAATAAATAAATAAAATCTTTAAAAAAAAAAAAAAGGAAGTTCTGTATCTTTGGGCTCCTTTTCCCTGTCATTCCTGCTAGAGATCTGACACTAGATAGCATTGTATGCTCCATTTTTAAGATAATCCCATTGTCTCATCAAGTCTAACAGCAAAATCATAAAAATTTATAGTTTCACTGAGAAACTCAAATCATTTTACACCCACACAACTTCCTTTTGATAAAGTTAGATCTAGTTATCCCCAAACTTTAACTAAATCAAAATTGTTGAACCTGAAAAGACCCCACACCCAAAAACATTGTCTTCAAAATTTGTTAGTTCATTTTTTTACAATGAACTTCCCCCATTTAAACCTTTAATAACTTAATAATAAAAAGTAATAATTAAAAACCCATACAACAGACTTAATAAATGTTGGGGAACTTCCAATATGCAGAATGGTGCTAGGCCATGGGGTGCCTGGGGGGCTCAGTCGGTATGTGTCTGCCTTCGGCTCAGGTCATGATCTCAGGGTCCTGGGATGGAGTCCCCCATTGGGCTCTCTGCTCAGCAGAGAGTCTGATTCCCCCTTTCTCTCTGTCTACTTGTGATCTCTCTCTCTCTCTCTCTCTCTCTGTCAAATAGATAGATAAAATCTTTAAAAAAAAAATGGTGCTGAGCCTACATCCACTCAGAAGAGACACAAACTGACAGCCATGATACAGTACAGCATCTGGGATGCATCCAGAAAGCTATAAAAGATAGAGAAGACTTCCCCGGGCAAGTGACTTTTCTACCAAAACCTAAAAAGCAGGAGTTGGCGAAATTTAGGGGAGAGAAGAAAAGGAGGTGCCCCCGATGAAGATAATGGCATGTGCGAGGACACTGGTAGCATTGTGGCTACAAAAAAGTCACACTAGAGGATGGCTGCGAAGAGGCAAAGGAGACAAGGCATATAAAAAGGCTGGTCATGGTGCTTGCACAAGAAGAGATATAATTAGCTTTCAATTCTCCATCATTCCAATGTGAAATGTGGCTCTTTTTTGGTTCCATCCTTCAATTTTCTTTTTTTTGTATTAAAGATTTTATTTATTTATTTGGCAGACAGAGATCACAAGTAGACAGAGAGAGAGAGAAAGGGAAGCAAGCTCCCTGCTGAGCAGGAAGCCCGATGCGGGGCTGGATCCCAGTACCCTGGGATCATGACCTTAGCCGAAGGCAGAGGCTTTAACCCACTGAGCCATCCAGGCACCCCTCCATCCTTCAATTTTCAATAATTAGTCCTTTCAAAAGCCAACAAGGATGCTCCTGTTAAATCATCACAAATATCGGCTACTTTTTCAAGGGAAGAACTAAGGAGAGGCGATTGATTTGGCTTCAATCTCGAAAACCCTGGTTTTTAAGGTAAGAAGCACCCTTGTATAAGTAAGTCTCCTAATCAGAGAAAAGCATGTTTTGGAAATGAATGTATGTAAAATTTTTGTTAGGATTAGTTATTTGAGAAGGTTTAACTCCTTAAAAAAAAGATTTTTTATTTATCTATTTGAAAGAATGAGAGAGAGCAAGAGAGTGTATTAGCTGGGGAGAGGGGCAGAAGCAGGCTCCCCACTAAGCAGGGATCCCAGGACCCTGAAATCATGACCTGAGCCGAAGGCAACACACTGAGCTAGCCAGGCGCCCCAGGAAGGGTTAACGCCTTTAGTTTTTGAGGTTATATATCAGAATTTCACACAATCTATAGAAAAGCAAACTTGTCCACCAGGAAGTAAGTTATTCTTTCAGCTGAGTAACTGTACTGGACAGATGCTTTTGATGTTTGGAGTAAGGGGTACTCTTTGTTCATGCCAGGAATAGAATAGAGATTACCCCCTAAAATGGAGGCACTTCTTAATACGTTTGGGATCTCTGATTTAATGAATAATTATTTTCCATGGAGCTTAACTCAGCTAGAGAGAAGACAGGAACTACCATTCTTTTCAGGAAGAACCAGAAAATCAAAACCCAAAAAAACTTGCCATTGAGCCTATAATATTTATAATAATAGAATGCCTAAAAATCTGCTCAGCAGGGAGCCTTGCTTCCCTCTCTCTCTATGATGAGTATCATTCAATTCGACCAATATCTGTTTGGTGGCAACTAAATGCCAGGCACTACATAGGGAGGGAAATGAAGGGCAAGAAAAAAAATCCTCTTCAGTCAAGTCCGTGACATTTCTACAAAGCAAAAAGTGAAGTTCACTTGGGACTGAATAACAAAATAAGAGATTAAGCACAGCAACCGGAGGAAAAAATAAAATAAAATAGAATTCATCAAAATTAAAACTTTCTGTGTTTCAAAGGACCTATGACAAGGTCCTATGACAAAGGACCTATGACAAAGGACCTATGACAAGTGAAAATACAACTCTCAGAATAATATTTGTGGATGACCTGATTAGGGTCTAGTATACAGAACATATAAAGAACACTTGCAATTCAACAGAAAACAAATAAGCCGATTTGAAGATGGACAAAGGGGCACCTGGGTGGCTCAGTTGGTTAAACCACTGCCTTTGATTCAGGTCATGATCCTGAAGTCCTGGGATTGAGCCCCACATCAGGCTCCCTGCTCAGCAGAGAATATGTTTCTCCCTCTGATCCCACCCCCTCTCATGCACTCTCTCTCTATCTCTCTCAAATAAATAAATAAAATATTTATAAAAATAAAAATAAAGATGGACAAAATAAAGATGTACCAAAAAAATCAATTAAAAAATAAATAAGGATGGGGCACCTAGGTGGCTCAGTGGGTTAAGTCTCTGCCTTCGGCTCAGGGTATGATCTCAAGGTCCTGGGATCAAGCTCCACATCTGGCTCTCTGCTCAGTGGGGAGCCTGTTTCCCCCTCTCTCTCTGCCTGCCTCTCTGCCTACTTGTGATCTCTCTCTGTCAAATAAACAAAATCTTTTAAAAAATTAAATAAATGAATAAATAAGGATGGACAAAGGACTTTGCTACAGTCTGAATGTTTCTGTCCCCCCAAAATCCATGTTGAAATCCCAATGCCCAATGTGATATTAGAAGATGGGTTCTTTGGGAAGTGTTTAAGTCATAAGAGTGGAACCCTCATGAATGGGGTTAGTGCCTTGTAACAGAAGCTCTGGAGAGATCCCTCACTTGTTTCACTGAGTAAGGAAATAGTGAGAAGGCACCAACTGTGAACTATGAAGAGGGCCTTCACCAGAATTTGACCACGCTGGCACCTTGATCTTGGACTTCCCAGCCTCCAGAACTTTGAGCAATATTTTCCTGTTATTCACAAGATACTTGTCTATAGTATTTTGTTATAGCAGCCC
Organism: Taxidea taxus jeffersonii; assembly: GCA_003697995.1. Taxonomy (NCBI): domain Eukaryota; kingdom Metazoa; phylum Chordata; class Mammalia; order Carnivora; family Mustelidae; genus Taxidea; species Taxidea taxus. The sequence goes on from RCUC01169716.1 coordinate 3,324, forward strand.
AAAAAGACTAAAACAGAATTGCAAAGTATTCCTAGAAGATATACAAGTAGTCCAGAAGCACATAAAAGATGCTTGACCTCCTTAATCATTAGAAAAATGTAAATCAAAACCACCATGATTGCCTGGGTGGCTCAGTGGGTTAAAGCCTCTGCCTTCAGCTTAGGTCATGTTGGAGCCCCACATTGGGCTCTCTGCTCAGCGGGGAGCCTGCTTCCTCCTCTCTCTCTCTCTCTCTGCCTGCTTCTCTGCCTACTTGTGATCTCTGTCAAATAAATAAATAAATCTTAAAAAAAAAAAAAAAAAACCACCATGAGATACCACCTCATACTCATTAGGATGGCAATAATCAAAAAGTCAGGTAATAACAAGTGTTGGTGAGAATGTGGAAAAATTCAAACCCTCATACATTGCTGGTTGGAATCCAAAATGGTACGGCTACTTTGGAAAGCAGTTTGGTAATTCCTTAAATTTAAAGTTACCATTTGACCCAGCAATTCCACTTCTAGGAATATATAAAATGTAACAGAAAACACATGTCTATACAAAAACCTATACACAGATGTTCATAACAGCATTACTCATAATAGGCAAAAACTGGAAACAACCTAAAAGTCCATCAACTATGAATGTTTATACAAACTGTGGTTTATTCATACAAAGGAAATATTATTCAGCCACAAAAGGGAACAAAGTAGTGATATATGGTACAACATGGATGGACCTTGAAAGCATTATGCTAAGTGAAAGAAGCCAGACACAAAAGAACAAATACTGTATGATTCCATTTACATGAAATGTCCAGAACAGGCAAATCCACAGAGACAAAAGCAGATTAGTGGTTGCCAGGAGCTGGGGGAGGGGAGAATGGAGTGACTGCTGAGTGGCACAGGATTTCTGTTGGAATAATGAAAATATTCCAGAATTAGATTGTGGGGATGGCTGCACAACCTTGTAAATATATTAAAGATCACTGACTTGTGTACTATTAAAAGAGTGAATTTTATTATGTGAACCCAATCTCAATTTTTAAAAAAATAGATTGTTTAATTCTCCTTTATCACAGTGCCTCTACTACTTCCTAGCCATGGGAATTAAACACAATTTTTAAAGTGTGTTTCTATTTCTCACCCTGCAAAATGAGGGTGCTAATACTTCTACTTCAATCACTGTCAGGATCGAATATGGTAATATTAGGACTATTACCTATTGAGCACAGTGTGTGGCTCATAGTAGACCCTCAATAAATGTTCATTTCTTTCTTCTTTCTTACCTTTGCCAGTTTCCTATTTCAAGTCAAAGAAGTTTAATTTTTTTCAAAATCTTCTGTATATAATGAGCAATGAAGACAGAGTTCCCTAAGTTATTAGTTCTTTGAAAAAAGAGGAAAACGCTATTATTTTCCTTGTTTTATTGATTTTTGTTTGTTTGAACATCTCATAATGCACTAGAAAATGGAATTAGGTGAATAAAGTAGGCATTTTAATTTCTATGTTGCCTAGTGTTCCAATCTCCCTACAATTCTGAATTAACTCCTAAGCAAGTTACTTACTCCTACAGGTATAGAACACACACACACGCGCGCACACACACACGCACACTTTTTTTTTTTAAGATTTTTTATTTATTTCTTTGAGATACAGTGAGAGAGAGGAAGAAAGACGGTGCTCAGGAAGGGCAGAGGGGCAGAGGAGAGGGAGAAGCAGATTCCCCACTGATTCAGGGCTCGATCCCAGGACCCAGAGACTAAGACCTGAGCTGAAGGTAGATCCCCAACCTACTGAGCCACCCAGGCACACACACCCCCACCCACGTACACACTTTTCTTCTAATCTAAACTGTACTGACTCCATCCAAAACTTCATGCCTCGCATAAACTGTGGACTTCCACTGCCTTGTCTTCCCACTTCCTTCGCCTTGATCCTACTTTTGCTCTTTAACAGAAAACTCACCACAGACTGGTGTTGCATACGAAATCTGATATGAAAACAAGCTGTGTAGTATAAATGTCTAGAATACAGCAGAAACACCAAACCCTCTCATTATACAAAGGCAAGAAAATAACTGTACCATCGTCCTCCTAGTGGAAACCACAACTATAATTCTATATCGCATGGGAACAGTGAAACCAATTCATTCATAAGGCATCTTAATCCTCCAGCAGGAAAAATGCTTTTGCAGATGTTGCAAAATGCTGTGTACTGGCTACTTCTGAGAACTTCAATTACTTTTCTCTAAATAACATGAATCAAGTGGCAAGAGGGAAATGGCTGAGAGTAGTGAAATGAATATACAAATCTCTTCAAGGATATAACAACCACTACCCTAGTGAGCACCTGATATGTAGCAGGTACACTGCCAGGGCTTTTAAAGACATCGCTTCTGCTCCTGATAGCATCCCTCTTTCCCAGATCTGTCACAATGTTACAAATAGATCCATTCTCACACTGATGACCACACTGGGGGATATCAAAACTCAGTACAACCGTTTTTTCCTTAACCATAGGAACACTTGTCAATTTCATTCCTTCAGTGGCTTAAAGGAGTGGTGTGATTCTTTTTTTTTTTTTTTAAGATTTTATTTATTTATTTGTTAGAGAGAGAGCGTGAGCACAGGCAGACAGAGAGGCAGGCAGAGGCAGAGGGAGAAGCAGGCTCCCTGCCAAGCAAGGAGCCCGATGTGGGACTCGATCCCAGGACGCTGGGATCATGACCCAAGCCGAAGGCAGCCGCTTAACCAACTGAGCCACCCAGGCATCCCAGGAGTGGTGTGATTCTTGTACTTGTTTTTCTTTTGGGGAGTGGGAGACATGACTTACATTTCTACAAAATCTAATAAAAACTATAGACCATCTCTACAGAAAAAAGCATATAAAAATAATATGTTGCAAACTAATGGAAGAGTTTGTTAACCATACTGGAATTTATATATATATATTGCATAAAATTTTGAGGGAATGGGATCACAGACTAAAGGCCATCCACATTAAAAAACCTCCAGTGTAGGGGTGCCTGGGTGGCTCATTCCGTTGAGTGGCTCCCTCTTGATTTGGGCTCAGATCATGATCTCAGGGTTGTGAGCTAGAGCCCCCCATGGGGCTCCCCACTCAGTCAGAGTCTACTCGAGTCTCTCCCTCTGCCCCTCACCCTCACTCCCGCTCGAAAATAAGTAAGTAGGGGCGCCTGGGTGACTCAGGGGGCTAAGTCTCTGCCTTCGGCTCAGGTAGAGATCTCAGGGTCCTGGGATCGAGCCCCGCATCGGGCTCTCTGCTCAGCAGGGGGCCTGCTTCCCCCGTGTCTCTCTGCCTGCCTCTCTGTGTACTTGTGGTCTCTCTGTCAAATAAATAAATAAAATCTTTAAAAAAAAAAGAAAATAAGTAAGTAAATCTTAAAAAAAACTAATGTACAAGTTCCATTTTTATGATTACTGAAATGTTGTATGAGTGTTGAGATCATTCAAACCAGGATCAAATTTATCTTAGGGATTCTTGTCTAGCAACCAAAAAAGCATGCATAAAGTTTAGCAGGACTCAAAAAAGTAATCTAATACAATAATAGTAATTTAAAATTCTGGTTTTTCCATGGTAGCTGAAAACTCTCCAAGTACCTAATCTGATCTGGCTAGTATTCAGTCATTAATTAGAATATAGAGCTACCTCAATCACCACCTTTGAGAAGGCGACTAAGCTGTGTTAACCAAGAAAAATGTAAGAGAAATTTCAGTTTCTCATTTTTGGAGAAGGAAATAAACCTGACTTTCCAAAAGATACTTATACTATAAATACAAACCTTGGGTTTCTAAAACTGGTAAAGATTTAGAAACCATTAGGCAATAACTCATTAGAAAAACACTAAATATTTTGGTTATGCTAATACTTTTAGCTGGAAATAAGGGACTAATGATTCCAGTGTCAAGAAAATAATCTGAAATATAAATGAAGATTTATCCTGAAAGAAGTTCACTATCATACAAAAAAACGTAAGAAACTGAAACATCCAGCAATGAAAATTAATTTAGTAGGGCTGTGTTCCTTTACCTAAGAGAGTATTTTGCACATAGTTTTCAAATCTTTATAAAATGTTAATTATAAGGGAAAATGTGAAAAACGGAAAAGAAACACATTTGCCCCATTTGACTTCAACTATGTTATTTTTCAAATGCAGAAAAAGCATTGGTGGTATAGTGGTGAGCATAGCTGCCTTCCAAATGCAGAAAAAAATACTGGAAGCAAATATGCTAATATACCCATGATGGTTGCCTTCTTCTCCTGCTCCTAAACTTTCTAAATGGAAATTATATAACTTTGACTTAGTATGCTGTATTATTTTTTAAAGTAACATAAGCTTATAATAAAACAATTCAAACCATGTAAAAAAATTTTTAAGTAAAACTTTAAAATCATGTATTACCTAATCTGCCCTTCCTCCTCCAAAGAAAACCTATCCGTAGAGGTAAACACTTCCAACAGTTTTGCTTAGTAGGTATCCTTCTAGAATTGTTTTTCCATTTACAATTAGAAAAATAGATGATTATGAGCCGTCCAAACTTCAAATCATGGTATCAGTCACAATCTCAAGTACACATGCCCTTAACTTTAAGCAACATAGGTAGCATCTTTTTAACACATATTTTAAAAAGCACTGTCTTCATTCCTAAAAACCTTTTTTTCAAGTACTCTACTTGAATTTCTGTTATGGATATCCCATGATCCTAATCTTCGGTACTTGAAAATTACATTCATAGAAAAAAAAACCCAAATGTTTAAGGGTACTAGCTGTGAAGATGATATATTAAGTACATATAGGATATAATGATGATTTGCAGTATGCTTTTTGAAAAGCTACATTGAGGGCACCTGACTGGCTCCGTTGATAGAGCCTGGGACTCTTATCCTGGGGTTTTAAGACCTAGCCCCACACTGGGTACAGAGATTACTTAAAAATAAAATCTTTAAGGGGCTCCTGGGTGGCTCAGTCATTAAGCCTCTGCCTTTGGTTCAGTCACGATCCCCGGGTTCTGGGAGAGCCCCCTATGGGGCTGCCTGCTCAGCAGAGAACCTGCTTCTCACTCTCCAACTCCCCCTGCTTGTGTTCCCTCTCTCCCTGTGTCTCTCTCTCTTAAATAAATAAATACAATATTTTAAAAAATAAATAAATAAGGGCCGCCTGGGTGGCTCAGTCGTTGGGCAGCTGCTTCAGCTCAGGTCATGATCCCGGGGTCCTGGGATGGAGCCCCACATCGGGCTCCCTGCCCGGCGGGAAGCCTGCTTCTCCCCTCTCCCACTCCCCTACTTGTATTCCCTCTCTCGCTGTCTCTGTCAAATAAATAAAAAAATCTTTAAATAAATAAATACATAAAATAAAAAACAAAATCTTTTTTTTTTTTTAAAGATTTTATTTATTTGACAGACAGAGATCACACAAGTAGGCAGAGAGGCAGGCAGAGAGGGGAGGGGAGAAGCAGGCTCCCCGCCGAGCAGAGAGCCCAATGTGGGACTCGATCCCAGGACTCTGGGATCATGACCCGAGCAGAAGGCAGCGGCTCAACCCACTGAGCCACCCAGGCATCCCTAAAAAACAAAATCTTAAAAAAATAAAGTCAAGGGCACCCAGGTGGCTCAGTCGGTTAAGTGTCTGCCTGCCTTTGGCTCATGTTATGATCTTAGGGTCCTGAGATCAAGCCAAGCATCAGGCTCCCTGCTCAGCAGGAACCCTGCTTCTCCCAGTGACCCTCTCCCTCCCCCTGCTCATGCTCTCACTTGCCCTCTCTCTCTCTCAAATAAAAATAAAGTATTTTTAAAAATTAAAATAAATAAAACAAAATAAAAAATAAAGATACATTGGTATGTGAGAAATGTGTGGAAATCTTACCTTTTTTTTATAAGATTTTCGTTTTTTCATTCATTCATTCATTGAATCATTTGTTCACCAAACATTTACTGAGCACCTATTAAGTGCCAGTACCTCCTAAATCCCAGGCTTGGGCTTTAAAGTAATTTAAACATCTCATTTCTAAAAAATAATAAATAAATAAACAATAAACAAACATCTCACTTCTAATCACTATTCTTTCTCTAGGACTATGCTTTCTTTTGAAAACTGTGACTCAGGAGCACCTGGGTCGTTCAACTGGGTAAGTGTCCAACTTGATTTTGGCTCAGGTCAGGATCTCAGGGTTGAGATCAAGGGCATTGAGCTCCACCCTGGGTGTGGAGAATTCCCTCTCTCTGGGTCACCTGAGGTGGTTCAGTAGGTTGAGCACAGGGCTCTTGGTTTCAGTTCAGGTAACGATCTCGGTCAGGGTCATGAGACTGAACCCCAGGTCAGGCTCTGTGCTCAGCCAGAAGTCTATTTATTGATTCTCTCTCTCCCTCCCAACCTCAGGCAGCTTGTGTGCTACTACTCTCCCTCTCTAAGATAAATAAATAAAATCTTTTTTTTTTTTTTAATAAAAGGACTCTCGGGGCACCTGGGGGCTCAGTGGGTTAAAGCCGCTGCTTTTGGCTTGGGTCGTGATCCCAAGGTCCTGGGATCCAGCCCCGCATCGGGCTCTCTGCTCAGCAGGGAGCCTGCTTCCCCTTCTCTCTCTGCCTACTTGTGATCTTTGTCAAATAAATAAATAAAATCTTTTAAAAATAAATATATAAATAAATAAAAATTAAAGGACTCTCTCTCCCTCTCCCTCTTCCCCCCCAAAAATAAAACTAAAAACTGTGACTCAGTACCTTTTTTTATTAATTTTCTTTTTAAGTAATCTGTACATCAAACATAGGGCTTGAACTCAGTCCTAAGATCAAGAGTCGCCTGCTCTTCTGACTGAGCCAGCCAGGTGCGCCTGTGACTCAGTATTAATGAAAAATAATTAAAATCGGAAAACAGCTAGATTTTATTTTGTTTCTTTCATAGCAGACGTGAAGAGATAATGACAATTAGCCAAGACTTTCTGGATACTATGACTCGAGCACTGAGTCTCATTATCAAAGTAATGACCTGAATTGGTTTGATTAGTTTGATTCATTTGCTAGTTGTATCTTATTTTAGTATGATAATAAAAGATAAGATCTCCCCTTCTCTCCTTCCTGATACATCCATCAGGGCGCAAGAATGACTGGCTACTTTATAGAGAGAATGAATATTGCAGCTTTGAAACCACCAGCTCTTAAAATACTACAGGGTAATAAAAAACAAAAACAAGGGGCGCCTGGGTGGCTCAGTGGGTTAAAGACTCTGCCTTCTGCTCAGGTCATGATCTCAGGGTCCTGTGATCGACCCGCATCCGGCTCTCTGCTCAGCAGGGAGCCTGCTTCCCCCCACACACCTCTCTGCCTGCTTCTCTGCCTACTTGTGATCTCTGTCAAATAAATAAATAAAATCTTAAAAAAAAAAAGATGATGTACACAGAATATCAAGGTAAGATTTGAACCATATTGTCAAGATTCCAGAAATCAGGGATGCCTGGGTGGCTCAGTTGGTTAAGCGGCTGCCTTCGGCTCAGGTCATGATTCCAGCATCCTGGGATCGAGTCCCACATCGGGCTCCTTGCTCGGCAGGGAGCCTGCTCCTCCCTCTGCCTTCTCTGTCTGCCTGTGCTCGCTCTCTCTCTATCTCTAACTAATAAATAAATAAAATCTTTAAAAAAAAAAAAAAGATTCCAGAAATTAACACCCACAGGTCAGAATCAATCAAAGTCATCATGGTTTTGTTAACATACTTGGGGTTTACACATGCCAGGATCCCCTATGGTCAGCTGTGTGGTGAGGTATACTACTGAAGCCTCAGTACTGATTCAAAGAGATTCCTTAAAGGCATATTTGAGGACATAAAACATCTGCCCTCAATTCAAAGGGTTGGTAGCAAAAATTTGTTCCATATGACAACCAAAATGAGATCTGACCGTTTAAAAACACTGAAAAAGCAGTGGTCAGGGGCGCTTGGGTGACTCAGTCGGTTAATGTCTGACTATTGGTTCAGGTGATGATCTCGGGGTCATGGATTTGAGCCTCGAGTCGGTTACGAGCTCAGTGTGGAGTCCGCTTGTCCCTATCCTTTCCTCTCTTTCCCCACCTGTGCACACACAAGCACTCTCATGTGCACTCTTTCTGTAAAAAAAAATCTTAAAAATAAATGAAAAAATTAAAATTAAAAAAAAAAAGGAAAAAAAGCAGTCTCTAGGAGAAGCTTATCTCACCCCACTCCCACTAAAATGGATTAAATAGGGGTGCCTGGATGGCTCAGTGGGTTAAGCCTCTGCCTTCAGCCCAGGTCATAATCTCAGGGTCCTGGAATCAAACCCCACATCCGGCTCTCTGCTCAACGGGGAGCCTGCTTCCCACTCTCTCTCTGCCTGCTTCTCTGCCTACTTGTGATCTCTCTCTCTTTCTCTCTGTCAAATAAGTAAATAAATCTTTAAAAATATTTAAAATAAAATGGATTAAATAAAATAAAAACAAGTATGTCAACCAATTCTGAAATTGTATCTCTGGAACTAGGCTGTTACTACACTATTCATAAAACAGTGAAGAGTCAGTGGTTCAATTTGATTTATACACTGCTACTCAACTTTTAGTTTTTCAAGCACAACCTTTGGAGATATGATTTTCCCAGATAGAATTTGCATTAGCTCAGAAGACAGCATGGTAACAAATAGCACATTTTACAGTGTTTTCTACTTCACTGCTATTTACTCTAACCAAACAGGGGTGGCCTGGCTGACTCAGTCTGTAAAGCATTTGACTCTTGATCTCAGGGTTGTAAGCTTGAGCCCCACATTGGGTATAGAGATTACCTAAAAACAAAATCTTGAAAAAAATAGGGCACCTCGGTGGCTCGGTTGGTTAAGTATCCGACTCTCAGTTTCCACTCAGGTCATGATCTCAGGGTCGTGAGATTAAGCCCAGGGTCGGACTCATGCACTGGGTGAGGAGACTGCTTGGGATTCTCTCTCTCCCTCTCCCTGAACCCCTCTCCCCACCCCATCCCTTTCACCTCCCCCGGCCCCCACAGGCATTCACATGCACAAGCTCTCTCTCTAATAAATAAATACATTTTTAAAAGATAAAATAATAATAATGATATAATCAAACATATAATATCTTCTATATTTTGGGAAGAACTTATTAACTAGAGTAAATATAAGAGATATTTTCACTTTGGCAACCAACTCACCAACTGCTCATTTACTCATTTGTTTTATTAAGTGTGTGATGTACTACACCCAAATCATCAAGCTACAGATATATAACTCAATATCCTGCCTTCAGAAACATATCTACAAACTGTGTTTTATTTACTTTTGTTTTTACACACAGTAAAAATTACTAGCCAGTGTAGCTTGATCACATACCTACTCTGTCTCTAAAAGGCACCCCTTCCTTTTTTTTTCCCCACTTCTGACATTATACAGTAAGAAAAACAATCCTATGTGACTTAAAATATGTCTTACAATGCTAAATTACAAATACATTTGAGGCATATCTAGCCAAGAGCAAATTCCTAGATGCCTATGAGTTATAAAGTTAGTGGCTTTAATTATCTATATTTTTGAATATAGAGAAAGTAAGCTGAACTAAACTTGGCAGAAAAATACCATTTTATCTCTCGGCTGAAAGATATCTCTGGGAAGACTATCTAACCACCTTTTTGTACAAATAAAAAAATTATGGTTTTGTGGGAGATGAAAATGTAATCTATAGCCAAAAAAGGTAAGCAAAAAATTGTTGTTACTTATCTCAGACATCAGTAGTTAACCTTGTGAGAAGTGGCATATGCTAAGTATATTTAGAAAAAGAATTCAAACAATTCTGTTTTTATTTTTTTTAATTGAAGGTTTTTATTTATTAATTTGACAGAAAGAGAGATCACAAGTAGGCAGAACAGCAGGCAGAGAGAGGAGGAGGCAGGCGCCCTGCTGAGCAGAGAGCCTGATGTGATGGGGGCACTCCATCCTAGGACCCTGAGATCAAGACCTGAGCTGAAGGCAGAGGCTTAACCGACTGAGCCACCGAGGCGCCCTTAGCAATTCTGTTTCTAAAGTGTACACTTGGGGTGCCTGGGTGGCTCAGTGGGTTAAGCCTCTGCCTTCGGCTCGGGTCATGATCCTGGGGTCCTGGGATCGAGCCCCGCATCGGGCTCTCTGCTCTGCGGACAGCCTGCTTCCTCCTCTCTTTCTCTGCCTGCCTCTCTGCCTACTTGTGATCTCTGTCTGTCAAATAAATAAATAAAATCTTTAAAAAAATAAAACAAAGTGTACACTTGTTGGGGTGCTTGGGTGGCTCAGTGGCCCCATCATATTGGGCTCTCTGCTCATCAGGGAGCCTGCCTCCCCCTCTCTCTGCCTGCTGTTCTGCCTACTTGTGATCTCTGTCAAAAAAAAAAAAAAAATATATATATATATATATTTAAAGTGTACACTTATTTAACATAAGCAATAACAAAAACATTAATATTTTAAAATTATAAATGTATTTTCTATTTCTCCAACTCTCAATAAGTAAAATAATTCTTATGTAAGGAACATAAAAATACATGAAATATATTTGCTTAGCAGTATTAATCATCATAGTGTATGGCCTTCAATCATTAATACTAACATCAAATAAATATTTTAAAAAACCGGGGCACCTGGGTGGCTCAGTGGGTTAAAGCTTCGGCTCAGGTCATGATCCCAGGGTCCTGGGATCGAGTCCTGCATAGGGCTCTCTGCTCAGCAGGGAGCCTGCTTCTCCCCCTCTCTCTGCCTGAGTCTCTGCCTACTTGTGATCTCTGTCTGTCAAATAAATAAATAAGATCTTAAAAAAAAAATTTTTTTTTAAACTATCAGGGGTGCCTGGGTGGCTCAGTGGGTTAAAGCCTCTGCCTTCCGCTCAGGTCATGATCCCAGGGAACTGGAATCAAGCCCCCTGTCAGGCTCTCTGCTCAGCACGGAGCCTGCTTCCCCCTCTTTCTCTCTGCCTGCCTCTCTGCCTACTTGTGATCTCTGTCAAATAAATAAATAAAATCTTAAAAAAAAATCAAATATCTAGAGATATATCAAACTCCTAGGAATAAAAATATCAAATACCAGGGCACCTGGGTGGCTCAGTGGGTTAATGTCTCTGCCTTCGGCTCAGGTCATGATCCCAGCGTCCTGGGATCGAGTCCCACATCGGGCTCCTTGCTCGGCAGGGAGCCTGTTTCTCCCTCTGCCTCTGCCTGCCTCTCTGTCTGCCTGTGCTCGCTCTCTCTCTCTCTAACTAATAAATAAATAAAATCTTAAAAAAAATTAAAAAAAAAATATATCAAATACCTAGATATAAAACAAATGAAATAACTCTTTATTGGAAACTACAAAATATTATTGAAAGAAATTAAATGACATATGTATACAAAGATATGAAGATGAGGGCACCTGGGTGCTTAGTGGGTTAAAGCCTCTGCCTTCAGCTCAGGTCATCATTAGAGATCCAAACAAAAAAGAATCACTCTCGACTCCTCACACTATACACAGAAGTCAATTCCAGATATAGTTTACACCTAATGTGAAAGGCTTAAAAAAGTAACTTTTTAGAGGCGCCTGGGTGGCTCAATGGTTAAGCCTCTGCCTTGGGCTCAGATCATGATCTTAAGGTCTTGGGATCGAACCCCACATCGGGATCTCTGCTCAGGGGGGAGGCTGCTTCCACCCCTCCCCATTGCCTGCCTCTCTGCCTGCTTGTAATCTCTCTCTCTGTCAAATAAATAAATAAAATCTTTTTTTAAAAAAAAGTAACTTTTTAAGAAGGAAGCAAAAAACATCTTCGTGACTTTGGAATGGGCAAAAAATAGACAAAATTTTCTTAACCAGGACATAAAGGAAAGCATTGGTAAATTGGACATTAAAGTTAAAATCTTCTGTTCATTAAAAAGCAGGATAAAGTGAGTGAAAAGCTGTCATGGCATAAGTAAAAGATCTATACAATCATATATTCAACAAAGAATTTGGATCAATAAAATGTAATGAACTCTTATAAAGCAATAATGAAAAGGCAGAAAACCCCATTTAAAAATAGACAAAGAGGGATGCCTGGGTGGCTCAGTGGGTTAAGCAGCTGCCTTTGGCTCAGGTCATGATCCCAGCGTTCTGGGATGGAGTCCCACATTGGGCTCCTTGCTCGGCAGGGAGCCTGCTTCTCCCTCTGCCTCTGCCTACCACTCTGTCTGCCTGTGCTCGCTCTCTCTCTCTCTCTCTCTCTCTAACCAAAAAAAAAAAAAAAAAAAATAGACAAAGAGGGGCACCTGGGTGGCTCAGTGGTTAAGCCTCTGCCTTCCACTCGGGTCATGATCCCAGAGTCCTGGGATCGAGCCCCACATCGGGTTCTCTGCTCAGCAGGGAGCCTGCTTCTCCCTCTCTCTCTGCCTACTTGTGATCTCTCCCTCTCTCTCTGTCAAATAAACAAAATCTTTAAAAAATAAAAATAAAAATAGACAAAGACAATATCTAAATGACTAAGAAGCAAAGTAGCTCAATTTCATTAGTTCAATGTAGTGATGCGGCTACACACCCAACAAAACGATTCAAGTTAAACAAGACAGAACATACCAAGTGTTATGTTGGACATAGGACAAGGATGTGGAGCTAGTGAAACTCCCACACATACTGATGAATCTTACTGAAGAATCTTAATAGGAACAACCACAGTTGCTGAATAATATCCATGAAAGCTACACATTCGTATTCCGTGACCCAGCAATTCCACTTCCAGAAATCTATTCACTAGAATGCACACATATATTCACCAAAAGACATTTATGACAATGTGGACATTAACAGTAGAATGGATTGGGGACGCCTGGGTGACTCAGTCGGGTAAGTGTCTGCCTTTGACTCAGGCCATGATCTCACGGTTCTAGGATCGAGTCCTACATCAGGCTTCTTGCTCAGCAGCAAGCCTGCTTCTCCCTCTGTCTGCCACTCTCCCTGTTTATGGGCTCTCTCTCTCTGATAAATGGATAAATAAAATCTTTTAAAAATTTTTAAAAAAACCAGTAGAATGGATTAGTGCATTGTGATATAAACATACAACGGAACACCATAATGTAGGAAAAATGAATAAACAATATTATTGATGAATATTAAGCAAAGAAACCAGTAACAAGAGTATACAACTGTTCTTTGGTCTCTCAGAATGAACTTCCCTCAGACAAGTGTTCCCTGTATTCTCCTCTGCCTCTCCATGAACTTTTGGTCTATCTGCTGCCAGGGTTCAGTGTGTAAGGACAACCAAATACATTCTTCAGAATCAGCTTTGTGAGTGATAAAAGTAAATCTATTGAGGTGCACCTGGGTGGCTCAGCGGGTTAAGTATCTCACTTTTTTTTTTTTTTTTTAAGATCTTATTTATTTATTTGAGAGTGAGAGAGAGCATGAGAGTGGAGAAGGTCAGAGGGAGAAGCGGACTCTCTGTGGAGCTGGGGGCCGGATGCAGGACTCAATCCCAGGATTCCGGAATCACAACCTAAATGGAAGGCAGCCACTCAACCAACTGAGCCACCCAGGTGCCCCGGTATCTCACTCTTGATTTTGGCTCAAATTATGATCTTAGGGTCGTGGGATCTCAAGCCCCACATCGGGCTTCATGCTCAGCAGAGAGTCTGCTTGAGATTCTCTCCCTCTCTCTCCCTCTACCCTCCCTCACCCCTTCTCATCTTTCTCCCTCTGGCTGTCTCTCTTAACAAAAAGAAGAAGCTAGGCTTCATCTATACTTGGAAGGCACAAAGAGCTCTTCTCTATTTCTGTTTTGTTTTGTTTTGACTGAGATACATCACACATAGAGAAGAGCACTAAATGTATTTAAGCAGGAGAATCATCAGGGTTTTAGAAAGAAAACTTGAACTGCACATAAGAGGTTCAACATCCTGACTTCTCTTCTAGCTGGGACACTCATGACTAAATCCCCAGTGCACAACCTGGAGTAGAAGTACAGTAAATACTTGCTGATAATGCAGAGAACACTGAAGTTGCCCCAGTAGAAGACAACGGCATCAACTACAGAAGTAGCCAAGAAAACAGAAAGGTAGGAGTGCTCTGATCTCATAGAACAGGGTATCTAGAAAAGTGAGAGGAAGGCCTCAAAGATGACTGAATTTTCCATTTTGGGTGACCACGTAGATGGTCAGTCATTAAGTCAAATACATAACACAAAAAGAGGAGCAGGTTTAGAAAAAAGAAAACAAACTGGACTATACCTATTAGAGATCAAGTGAGCACTTTCAGCAATGATGCCATTTGGCAATGTTACAAACATGGAACTGTAAGACATTGGTGCTAGTGGTTTAGATGTATGTTTGTAGACCATTTGCTGGCCACTCCCACATATGTGAAGTGACTTGAGTAAAAATTATCCATTGCAGTCATTGCAATGGTTTACAATCACAGAATATTTTAGAAATACCTCAAATGCCCATTAATACATGATCAGTTAAATGTCCGACCTTGTATGCAATGGGTCCAGTAGAAAGTCAGCATTTGGGGACAGATAATTTAAGAGTGAAATAGAAAAGAATGACTAAGTTTAAGTTCACAATACTTTTAAATTAACCTATTCTACTATACCTGTATTTATAGCAGACACAAAATAACCATAACTTCAAATGAGTGATCTAAAAATCATTAACACCATAGTTGGCATGTGTTTTAAAGGTCTGAAAATCAAGTATTAACCAAGTTCCATAAAATCCTTTAAATGAAGTCTAAGCCAACCAATATTTTCAGTACCTTAAGCTCATAAACTGTAATAACAAGAACCAACGTTTATGTATCACTTTGGAGTTTTTCAAACCATTTTGGACTTCTGATAATCCTAACAACCACATGGGACATGTGAATCAGGCGGAAATCATCCGCCAAAAGTTAAGATGAAAGCTTTATTATTGTTATACCTTCAAAGGCAAAGTTTCAAAATGAAGGATAGAGACAGTTTTATTCTTTCAAAAGAGTACAAGTTTAATTCCACTGGTTCCTCAAGATGCAAGGGAGTTAATTAATTTGCTCCAGTCTTAATTTAAATTTAAGTTAAATCTGTAACTTCCAAAAAAGACACACAACTAGCCAAAATAGCATAGTGGAAATCTTTGCAAAACCACATTTCATGTCATTTCCCTATCTCCATCAAATCCCATAATGGAAAAACTTTATGTTCTAGTTTTCTGAGACAAATTATAAAAATAAGCTAAGGTATTGCTCACTGTACAAGACATACTTCGGGTAGATCCACAAATTCTTATAGATAATATAAAATGTTACCAAAGGCAAAGGACATAATACTGAATCACCTAGCCTCTGCACAGATCACTCTATGGAGCCCCACAGGCATCTCCCAGCCCGTGGGGATTTACTCACCTCCAAAGGCACGATGATGGATGGTTTCTTTTTCAGCTCCTCACATTTCCTTTTCTTACAGATCTGATGGCTGTTCTTTCTGTTCTTGCAGTAAGTACATTCACCACAATTGGTCTTCTGCTGGCAGGGCTCACAGACCCCACACCGCTTTCGTTTCTTCTTTTCCAAAGTAGGTAGCAAAGTTGTATAGGAAGGAGAAGAGGTACTGGTGAGTGACACTGGCCTGGACACCACTGTGGTGTTGATGTCAGCCACGCTGGTCATGCCAATCTGGGAGCTCCCACCTTCCAATGGGCTGGGGCCAGCCTGGGAGAGTTGGGTAATGCCCTGGGAAGCATGGAAGAGTCCTCGTTCAGGGGCTAACGGGACCCCATGAGTGTTAGCTGGCAGAAAGCTTATATGAACCTGCTTCTCATTTTCTATATTGCTAATAGTCATTATTGGAGGTACCGAACTTATCTCTGAGTTTGATGATGCCTGAGGAGTGTGACCAGAGCCCAAGGGCAAAATCTGCACAGTGCCCTGGACCTCAAGCCCATATGAAACAGTGCTCTGGGGCTCAGGCCATTCTGGGAGAGCATTATAGGTAGCAACTGGGTTTAGAGGAGCAGGAAGAAAGATGGGTGGGTTGGAGGCAGTACCACTACCCATTCCAAGGATTTGTTGGTCTAGGATAGCACCAAAGACCTCTCCTTGGACTGGAATAGCACCAGGCATCTCTGGTGGGTCTGGGGTCTCATCCAGAGCCTCTCCATGAATTATGTTAGCACCAGGAACTTCCCATTGACGTGGGACAGCACTAAAAGCCTGTCCTATGACAGGGGTGGTATCAGAAATTTCTGGTTGATCTGGGGTAGCCTTGAGTACCTCTTGATGATCCAGTTTAGCACCAAGGGTTTCTTGTTCTGAGCTCGCCAAGAGGAGTTTTATTAATGAGGTAGGATATATTGACCCACCAATGGACAAACAGTTTCTAAGGTCCAATTCAGGTACAACCTTATTAAAGCTTGAGGTGGGGTAGCAATCACTTTCACTTTTGATGGGATCCAGGTAAGAATCAGACAGCTTAAGAGATTCTACTCGTGAACCCAAATCTTCTAACTGAATGCTAGAGTTTCCTTCGTAAGTAACCTTGAGGGCTGCTCTTTGGAGCAAAGGAGCACACAGAGTGTCCTGAGCAAACATTCTAGGGGAATCGTTGATATCATTCAAAGTCTCTTTAGAGGATAGTCCTTCGCCATCACGTGTCCCTTCTGATGACTCAGAAACGATCTCTACTGCAGGATCACTCTGAGGGGAGACATTTACTTTGGAACCCTCCACCCTCTGGGACCAAGACTGGGTTGTCTCTTGGCTTTCACCTTTAAATAAAGATGCATTTTGTACACCAATTAGATTCTCTATATCGGAAGCAATTAGGGGGACTTTCGTTGAAACAGAATCATTTTCTGAGTGTTTTACTCCCATGTCAGTAACTACATTATAATCACATTCATGTTGCTTTTCTAAATTCTTCGGAGGTGGAACTTTCTTGGGTTTGGCTATGATCACTGGAGGTTGGGAGAGTCGTCTGCTAAGAGAGGTGCTTCGGAGAGCCATTGTAAACCCATTACAAGTTAAGGATTCTGGGTTCTGAAAAAGAACCTCAGTCCTATCCAAATTCATTCGTGCTGCTCCAGCTCTTGTCAGAAGGCTTCTGACTGGCATAGGTGGTTTGGATTCTATTTTTTTCTTAACATCTCTTTCTTGAATTAATTGCTTTAATTTTCCAGGGCTCACAGTCTTGACTGATGCCACATTTTTGTTGGTTGCCTTAGGTGGCTTCTTCAGTTGGCTGCTTTTCTTTCTGTTTAGATCTTCCCTTCTGACTAATCTGGAAGGCCTTGCATGGTGGCGGGATCGAGACATAGCTACAGAGTAGGAAAAAATGAAAGGGCACAGGGAACAGAGTCATTGGTCCTTTGGAAAGTCTCACTTCTGAGGAGAATCTGGATGCACCATGGCTGAGCTCACTGGCACAATATTTTGGTCTGAAATAACAAAAAAAAAAATTGGGAGTGAGTCTTCTTCCTATGTATTCTCCCATTTGAAATATAATATCTACTAACAATTATTAATCAAAATTAGGGCACTGAGAAGGTTTACTGCAAAAGAAAAACATAAACACAAAAGACACTAAACCATCCTTTAAACCCTGGATTCACAAATAAAGCCCTTTTAATTACTGTGAAAACTGACTTAGTTGATTAAGTTCTATGCACAGGGTAAGCAAGGGGGGTTATTCTGTATTAGAAACCACAATTGTTGTAGTTACATGTAGTTGAAAGATCAAATCCCAATCTTTACAAAATTATCTCTTAATTTCTTTCCTCAGCACATCACCACACAGGCAGAGATGTCACGTGTTGGACAGTAAAGCTGGTAAAACCATAAGAAGAGCCTTATTATAATCCAAGAAACTCTATTTGGAGATCCAATAATATTAATTCCACATTCCAGTGGACAGTCTACAAATTTTGAGCTTTACACATGCACACAATAGCATGAAATCTGAGGAGTTAGTGTTGACAGATTAGGTTACAAAAAACACTCACGGGTCCAACAATTATCTGTTGAGTACCTACTATGCATAAGGAAGGCACTGTGGTGGGCACTGCCCACACCCAGAAATGATGTCCCTCTTTTCTCTTTCACCCGACTTAATCCAAAGACTGCTGGTTCTAAAATCCCTTCTACCAAGGGTCTCAAAAGTCTCATGATGAATGCCTAGGCAAAGGAAATTGGAAATAAAGAGAAAATGAGATCATTAGAACAGTAAAGCATACTAGGCAAGCAACTATTATTTGGAAGGTAAGCAAGAAAAAGGAAGAAAATGAAAGGGGACTAAGAGCCATCATTAATTGTCTTTGGTCTTCTCAGACTGCTTACCCTAACGCAGAATAAAACCAAACTATGAACAAGAATAAAGCTCACCATACAAGATGTATCAATATACTCCCTAAACATCACAGAATCAGGAGTGTTACCATGGGCGAGCATTCTTTAACAGTTGACAAGTTGTCGGATTTGTAAGAAAACATGGTACAGGATAGTTACCAAAAACTGGTCTGCAACCAAGTGAACAATAGTTTGTGACAAAATCTGAAAAAAACAGGCAGTATCAAGTTTTTCATAAAGTTGAATTTATTCATTTTTTTAAAGATTTTGTTTATTTATTTGTCTGTTTATTTGATAGAGATCCCAAGTATGCAGAGAGGCAGGCAAGGCGGCGGGGAGAGAGCCCTATCCGGGCCCCCATCCCAGGACCCCGAGATCATGACCTGAGCCAGCCGAAAGCAAAGACTCAACCCACTAAGCCACCCAGGTGCCCCAAATTTATTCATTTTAAACAACTCTTCTTGGGGTGCCTGGGTGGCTTAGTCAGTTGAGCAACCCACACTCTTGGTTTCCACTGGGGTCAGCTTGGGCCATGATCTTAGATCAGGGGATGGAGCCCCACGACTGGCTCCAAGTTGAGGGAGAGTCTGATTGGGATTCTCTCACTCTTCTCCCTCTGCCCCTCCCCCCATTCACACTCAGGCTCACTTGCTCTCTCTCAAATAAATAGGGGCACCTGGATGGCTCAGTCAGTTAAGCCTGATTTCAGCTCAGGTCAAGATCCAGGGTCCTGGGATAAAAGCCTGCCCCCTGTCCCCAACCCCCATCCCCACCTAGGGCTGGCCTGCCCGGACTCCACACTCAGCGGGGGAGTTGGCTTCTTCCTCTCCCTCTGCCCCTCCCCCGTTCGCACTTGCACATGCCCTTGTGCACGCGCGCTCTCTCTCTCTCTCTCAAATAATTTTTTCTAAATAATAAATAAAACCTTTTAAAAATGTCCTTTCTTTAAAAATAAAAGTCCTGGGGCGCCTGGGTGGCTCAGTAGGTTAAAGCCTCTGCCTTCAGCTCGGGTCATGATCCCAGAGTCCTGGGATGGAGCCCCGCATCGGGCTCTCTGCTCGGTGGAGAGCCTGCTTCCTCCTCTCTCTCTGCCTGCCTCTCTGCCTACTGGTGATCTCTGTCTGTCAAATAAATAAATAAAATCTTTAAAAAATAAAAAAATAATAATAAAAAAATAAAATAAAAGTCCTTTCTTTTGTGAAATAGGCTTATTTTATACTGTTATTACTTGATGAAGTAAAAATTTGACAGCCCTCTAACATTCTCAAATTGTGTGTTTGTTTTCGATGTACTGATTTGATCCACGTAATCCTGGAATGCACTGGTTGGGTTAGTCACTAGAGATGTGTCCATCAGAAAGCTCTGAGTTTGAATCTGTGATCACCAGCTATGTCCTTCCAGAACCTATTTAACTGAGTCAAAGTTTCTACATCTGAAATGAGGTTTGAGGTATCACTGGGCTCCTACAGGAAAAGCTTGGTGGCTTCCTAGTGATATCTGAGGTTGAGGAGAGAGAGGGGGAAGGTAAGGTAAGAAGGACTATGGAAATAGGCAGACTTGGGTTCAGTTTCCAGCTCAGAAACATTACTAGTCATGGGATTCTGATATATTCCTCAGTCTCTCTATCCTTCAGTTTCCTTATGTATAATAGAATAGGAAGCATAATAGTACTGACCTCATTGGGTTACCATGAGAATAAAATGAGATGACCTGTGTAAACACTTAGCACAGGGCTGGCATATAATAGGTATTTAATAATAAATGGGAGCTAAAAAAATAAAAGGCTGCTTATACTTCCAAAATACAAAAAATATAATAAAAACAAGCTAAAGGACGGTTATCATTATTACAGAGAGGCACTTTAACCCACAGTCTGCCATATTCTGCAAAACAAGATCCAGTTCTTTTGTTTCTGTTATCACTTAACACATTGTAAGCCAGGTACTATAATAAAAGATCCCAGAGCACAACATTGAAAGTCAAAGCACTGTGCCTTTAAGACAGACTTTTTAAATAGACATTAGTGATAACATTAACCACAAGAAAAATAAGTCTGATAAATCTGTACTAAATACACACACTAGACCAGACAATACTTCACTTGAGTTCTTGGCACCTAAGCTTACTGCTTTCCCCCTTTTCTTAAAAAAAAGAAAAAAAAGTTTTTGGCTTGCACTAACTTTTTGGCTGTGAAAAACTGTAGGATATTTTCTCCAAAGACAACTGCTTTTTGTACCAGTATTTTTAGAAAACAAAAGACATTCCAGTTCTAATCTCCAGAAAGTCAGCAGTCTTTATAAAGATGTTTTTTTCAGATAGCAAAAAGCAATCCTTTCCATTCTTCAAAAATTCAACAATATCAGTACAAGCTTGCTTTATCTCTTGTATCAAGATTACATTGCTAAAAAATTATTAGGAGCATATAATCTCGGTACTGCAATCAGCCACGAAAATTAAAATTCACATTTGTAGGCAAGTAATCTGGATATGCCAGAAGGTGTCATGGGATCTGCTTTTGAAAGTAGTTTATAAATTGATCTCGGTCTCATATATTCTTTTATATTTTTAAATTAAAGTGCTTTAGAAATTCAGGCTTGTAATTAAGATAATGTTTACCATTCAAACCTTATCTCCTGAAAAAGAGCCTGCCAAGGAAATGGAAAAGGTATGAGCAACATGGATTGGGAAGATGTGGCCTCTTTAAATGGTAACAGCCTTTTTATGAGATCGTGAAAGAGGCCAATGACCCCTGAAAAACCCAACTGCAGGGGAGAAACCACTGGGTACCACCCAGCCAAAGAAACAGACAATCAGAAACAAAATAAGGGCTCCCACAAGATCCTTAATTTTATCACCCTTGGCTCCACTGATGAAATGTGACCTTCTTTTGTGATAAACTAAGTTATCCCCAGGGCTGAACTCTGGGAGGAGAGGCAGCAAGCTTTTTTTTTTTTTTTTAATTTGTGGGGGGGAAAAAAACAATGTAGTCCATTCTTTTAACGGGTCCATATTTAAATATGGAATTATCCCCACAAACCTCCTGATATTTATTTTCCTTATTAATTTGTAAACATTATTAGAGGCTCCATTTCCTCCTTTTTGGTGCTTTTGTTTATTATAGAGTACTTAAGTCATGCAAAAAGATATTTACAATTGAAAATTAATTCTACTTCCAGTTTTCATTTCTTTTTTTCCCATTTTTCATCTCTGATGAATACTGACATTATGATATTTCTCAAAAATCAGTTTTATTTTACTCTAGAATATATCCAAGAGTCTGAGTGCTATAGAGAGATAGCTGTAGGATAATATTACCAGAGCAGAAAATAAGAAAATAGTGTTCCTGTTATTAAACAGATACCATAGGCCCTAATTATTTGCAATTCATTGATACGATTCTGTGGCTTCTTATTTTCCTGGAAGAGAAAACAAAATGAAACAAACAAACAAAAACCAACCACTATGGGGCGCAAAACATTAGTTAGCAAGTCTTTTCACCAGAGGGCACCAAAAATAAAAATTCTTTTTCCTAAAATGTCCTTGGAGTAGAGCATATGAAATCCAAACATCTTAAGCCAGGAGATAAGAGGCCAACATACCATTTGAAACAGGAAAGACATGATGCCAACCTAAAGTAGAGAATATAAAACTAAAAGACAGAGGGCAGAAGTGGCAGGAGCAGGCCCCAGGGTGAATATAATAAACATCCCGGTGTAAGGATCTGCTAATTATTCACAAGTAACGTAAACTTACCTAACCAGATTGGTCAACAAATAGGATCAGGTATTTTCATTACTATTATTTGAGCTTACTAAGTATTCAACTTTTCCCTACAGAGGGCCTTTTTAGTAATTATGGAAGTAATCCCCTTGCTTAAAAAATAAAAAGCTGACTTCCTAAACTGTATCAGTTTTCTGTAAAAGACAACGTTGACAGCACCACATCAGAAAATCCTCTCCCACCTACATTCCTCCTCCTCCTAGACCTCCCAAAATCCCCTGGGCAGGAGGCTGAACTGATGGAACCATACAGCCTGCATGTCAATTTAAAATTATATTGCAACCCTTCCCACTCCCAGCAGTGGCCAAAAAGTGGCGAGTATTTTCATCGTAGGGCTGGAGGCAAAAGAGGCTCTGATTTCACAGTCACTCCATTCAGCGCCTTAGAATTTAAAGCCTACTGCACTTGACTGAGAGAAAGAAGATGTAAAACATTTCTTTTAAAAGGTACCACCCGACTTAGCTTCGTCCAGCAACTAAGTTCTACATCTAAAGGAAGAGGAGGCGGCGGGCTGCTTGCAGTTCCTAGATAGTCTTCTACCACAGGAAGTGTGAGAGCCCTCCGCACAAGTAAAGGCTGTTCGAGGAAACTCACTAGAATACTAGCAGATTTAGTCAAAGGCTCCTTCCATATGTAAAATACCCCTGCTGCCCTGCAGAGAGCAAGAAAAAAAAAAAAAAAAAAAGGCCTAAGAGGGCCACAGAAAAGGGCAGGGAGAAGTTAAAATGGAGATAGCATGACTCTTCCAAAAACAAGGAAAACATAAAATACAGGGGGAATAGTAAAATGCCTAAGGAAGAAAAAGTCTCTTTAAAGGGGAGAGGGGGAGCAAAAGACAAGAGGAAGAGGAAGAAATTTATGGTAACAAAGGTAGAATATAAAAAAGATAACTGGGATCAAAATGCTGAAGACTAAAGGTAAAAGACTTAGGGGGAAAAAAAGAAATTTAAGTGTGCAGGGAAAGAAGGATAGATGCAAAGAGAGTGGGGGAGGGGATGGACAAACCAGATAAAGAAGATTGGAAAGGGAAGAGAAACAAAGAGCAGAACCATGTCTGATTCAAACCTCCGACCTATCAATTCTGCAAAACCAGAGCCGAGCACGATAGTTGTTAACTCTCATTAAAATGGTAAAAAAAAAATGGTAAAATGGTAAAAAAAATAAATTAATTAAAAAAAAATGGTAAGTGGTGGTTGAAGAGTTGTAAATCTCTGCTAATCTTTGCAGAGAAAAAGTTATTAGCACATTATGTGCCAGTAACTCCCCTATATCTTGATTCTGAAGTTTAGTTGATATCATAACATGGCTTTAAACACTGTCAGAGGCTAGCAACCAACCCATTTAGGATCTCTTAATTGGGGAGGGAAGGGAAGGCAGGGTAACCTAAAACTGATTAAAATCAGGAAACACGGGTGCCTGGGTGGCTCAGTGGGTTAAAGCCTCTGCCTTCCACTCAGGTCAGGATCTCAGGGTCCTGGTATCAAGCCCCACATCAGGCTCTCTGCTCAGTGGAGAGCCTGTTTCCCCCTCTCTCCCTGCCTGCCTCTCTGCCTACTTGTGATCTCTGTCTGTCAAATAACTAAATAAAATCTTTAAAAAAAAAATCAGGGGACGCCTGGGTGGCTCAGTTGGTTAAGCAGCTGCCTTTGGCTCGGGTCATGATCCCAGCCTCCTGGGATGGAGTCCCATATCGGGCTCCTTGCTCGGCAGGGAGCCTGCTTCTCCCTCTGCCTCTGCTCGCTCGCTCTCTCTCCCTCTCTCTCTGACAAATAAATAAATTTAAAAAAAAAATCTTAAAAAAAAAAAATCAGGAAACACACCCCAAATCACAGTATGGAAGTCTTTCAGTTCTTGGAAACTATACGGACTAACCTGCAAACATTTCCTTATCTAGGCACCTACCTGAGTGTACCACCCTTGTTTAACTGTCGTCAAAATTCCTGATACGCCCTCAATTACTCTTGCCCTAACTGGTTAACAAGCAAAGATAGATATATTTGCCTACATGCATGCATACATGCATACATACGTGTGTGTTTGACATCTTGAGGCCTAAAGAAGCCATTGTCTTTACTTTACTAAATTTATTTTATTAAATATTGTTGGGAGGGGGGAGAAAGGCAAATGAGCACTTTTGGGTTCAGGGCCAATCTGAGGCTGCTGCCCTACAGCGCCGCCCTTCAACCCATCCCCGTGCGGCGCGCAGCGCACCCCGCGGACACTAGACTGTGCACCTTATCTTCCACTCGCTTCTCGTCTCGAAGCACTTACACTTTATTTCTTCATAAACTGTCCATTACCATGTATTGTGCAGCTCATGTGGTACTGGAGACTGACACAGGGGACGAGTGGCAAACGAGTGACCGAGGCAAAAGGGTTCATTTGGGAAGAGGACGAGATGGGGGCGGGGGAAACACTCCTAGTTCAAGCAGTATTTGTTTTCTTGGTAATACGTTCATTTTATTGGGTCCGAAATGCGCAATTTGGGTTCCCCATTCATGTGGAAAGCCAACTGGGGCCGGCCGTCAACTTCTGGACTGCAACAGCCCTTCCAGAAGCTCAATCAGTTGGGGGTCTGGGTGGAGGGAGGAAGAGAGGAGCGAGGGAGCCGGAGAGAGATCTAGCCCCTTCCCTCCCCTACACGTGAAGGGCTGGCGGCCCCGGCAGCAGGCTCCGGCCGGAACCCGGCCCCTCCCCGGCTCCGCGGCCCCCCGCTCCGCGCACCTCCCAGCTCCTGGATCCCGCCAGTGCGACTGACGCGACGGCAACGCCAGCGCGCTCGGCGACCTGGTGGCGCTCAGAAGTTTCAAAAAGCCATTTTGACAGAACACCAATTCTATTCCCTACTCCCTTCCTCCCCGATCGGTGTAACGCCGGGTCACCTCGGGTCAGACTCCCCTGCTACCTCGACTCTAAAGTTTCATCCTTAGAGTCCCCTCCCCGAAATGCTCAGGGAGGGAAGTGCCAAATGTTTCCCAACGAAACTATGCCCGACACGAGCGTGGGGGAGGGAGAAAATGTTTAGGGGGTGCGTTTGATTATGCGACAGAACGGGTTCCCCACCCGCAACTTGTCCTAACTCCTCTAATCGTGAGGCGCCGGACTTTCAAGTCTCCTAAGAGGCGCATGGGTAGCCGGCACCTTCAGGGATTCCCCGAAGGTACACTTGCCCTCCCCCAGCCCGGCTGCAGCGGCGCCCGAGGTCGGAGCCCAAGGAGCCCCCGGCCCTGCTCCCCCCACACCCCGCCATCCCGCGCTGCAGCTGGGCCTCGGGGGCAAGCGGCCGAGTTCTCTGGCCGGGGGCATTGTTTACCACCCGCAACAAAAGCTTCCCCAGCGGCTCAGGGCAGGGGGTCTCCGCGGGGAGTGGGCCCACCCCTGCGGACCCGGAGGACCCGCGGAAGCCCAGCTCTGGCCCTCATCCCAGCTCCAGCCGAGTACCGCCCCTCGCACCCCCTTCCGGCCACGGCGTGAGGGTCCCCGCACCCCTGCCCTCTGCCCCGGCTCACCACTAGCCGGCTCAGGCTCAGAGGGCAGCGCGCGTGCCCCCGGCTCCGAGCCCGCACCAACCCTCGGGCAAACTTTCCAACTCGCGCGGGTCCCCACAACTTGGAAGCCCAGGGCCCCCGCGGGCGCGAGGAGCTCGAGCGGGCCCAGAGCGGACACCTACCGGCTGCCAGGCAGGGTCAGGGCCCGAGCCCCCGGGGTGGGCGGCAGCTTCCCAAAGGTCCACGGGCGAGAGGCAGGTAGAGTTGCATGACTGGGGCGGGGCAGGGGGTTGTCCCAGGGGGCAGACCCGGGAGCCGAGGGACTGGCGGCTGCGCGCACAAAGCGGTGCGGGAGCGGATTGCGCTGCCACTCCCCGCCAGGTCAACCCCCCGGAGCAGCAGTGTCTCCCCAGGACAGACCTCTGGGAGTGAAGCTCTGCCTTTGCTGGACCCTGCACCACTGAGCTACAGTCAAAATGCGAGCTGGATTTCCCCAAACTGGAGCTGGACTCCCCTCTCGACCCTTACCCCTCCCCTTGGCCCTCCTCTCTCATAATACCTTTTTTTTTTCCTTTAAGGTCA
Organism: Taxidea taxus jeffersonii; assembly: GCA_003697995.1. Lineage (NCBI taxonomy): Eukaryota > Metazoa > Chordata > Mammalia > Carnivora > Mustelidae > Taxidea > Taxidea taxus. Next base: position 29,463 of record RCUC01169716.1, read on the forward strand.
AAAGAGTATTGGACCGGAAGAGAGGTGTCAAGTTTTTCTTGTCATTATCCTATTTTCCAAAGGGCCCTTGGGCTGAGAGACAAATTTTAGTGTTTTTAAATTGAATGTTTATAGGGGCGCCTGGGTGGCTCAGTGTGTTAAAGCCTCTGCCTTCTGCTCGGGTCATGATCTCAGGGTCCTGGGATGGAGCCCCATATCGGGCTCTCTGCTCATCGGGGAGCCTGCTTCCTCTTCTCTCTCTGCCTGCCTCTCTGCCTACTTGTGATCTCTGTCCGTAAATAAATAAAATGTTTTTAAAAAATAAAAAATAAATTGAATGCTTATAGATAGATCAAGGGAATGTTTGATCAGAGATGACACAACTGAGCCATATCTGGGTTGCAGATGATGGTAAACTGCCCTCAACACCAAAGAGAGGCGCAAAGAGAGCTGTGTTCCCTTGACTCTACACTTGATGTCTGAAAAGGTCATCATTACATTTTTGTTAGCCATTTGGCCCTTGTACATTGAGGGTGGTCATATTCACTTCATGGATGAAACAATGAAGGCTCCAGAAGAAGTAAGTTATCAGCATTGGAAGGAATAACCAGGGCATTATGCCAAATTAAGACTGAGTGGTGCATGGGGTGCCTGGGTGGCTCAGTGGGTTAAGCCTCTGCCTTCAGCTCAGGTCATGATCTCAGGGTCCTGGAATCCAGCCCCCAATCAAGTTGCGCTCTCTGCTCAGCAGGGATCCTGCTTTCCCCTCTCTCTCTGCCTGCTGTTCTGCCTACTTGTGATCTCTCTCTCTCTGTCAAATAAATAAATACAATTAAAAAAAAAAAAAAGACTGAGTGGTACATTGGAATTTCTCCCTAAATGTTGGATGGCTATTGCTTCTTCCAGTGGTCAGTCATGACACAGACAAGGGAATCCAGGTCTTTCATGGGCTCACAGTGGCAATGAAAATGGTGTTCATGGAACTATCATTCCTACCACGCCAAAACTTCAGCTAGAGAGAAAGACTTACCCTATCATTACTTTCAACACCGTTCTACTCCCATTCTCCACCTAATTTTTATTTTTTGGTATACTTGCTTTAATAAGCAAAACCAGATTGTTCCTTTGAGAAAGATTCCTAAACTTTCAACGCTTCTCACAGACTGATTCATTCAAATTGATTCTTGAGCTAGGATATAGGTATATAGAGATGAATAAAATTTACCTCTTAAACAGGAGGAACCTGAATCCTGGGTGGCAAACAGAACAAACTAATGACTGCTCTACAGTGTTTTCAGGGCTACAGTCAGATAAATACCTTAGTTGGAGAAAGTAAAAACACGTGGCCTTGAAGTAAATCTTATCTGCAATAATGGACTTTTCTCAATGTTTCCAGAAGCCTAATTATTAATACATGTCAGAAACAACGTAGGACCTAGATGAAAAGAATGTTGAGAGAGCTTGACTCATAACTTGATCTCCATAAGAAACAAAAAAGAAAGAACATTAAAAACAAAGAACAGGGGCACCTGGGTGGTTCGGTGGTTAAGCACCTGCTTTGGGCTCAGGTCATGATCCCAGGATCCAGCATTGGCTCCTTGCTCAGCTGGGAACCTGCTTCTCCCTCTGCCTGCTGCTACCCGGCTTGTGCTCTCTTTCTCTGACAAATAAATAAATAAATAAAATCTTTTTTTAAATGTCTATGATTTTTTAAAAATGTCTATGATAACACTCATTCTCTTCATTCCATAAATATTAGTTGAATCCATACCTATGTGCCAGGCACAGTTCTAAACTCTGGGAAAACAGCAGTAGCAGAATGAAATCTCTGCCCTTATGGAGCTTGCATTCCATCATGGAGTGGGGGTGGGAACAAAAATAAAGAAGGCAAAGAAGCAGAATCCATATAGTTTGTCAGGTGGTGATGGTTAGAGGGAGGAGGAGAAAAACAGGGAAGGGGACAGGGAGTTCTGGGGAAAGTTGCAATTTTAAAGATTTTATTTATTTATTTTAGAGAGAGAGTGGGAGACGGGGAAGAGAGGCAGAGGGAAAAGGAGAAACAGACTTCCCGATGAGAGCCAGATGAGGTACTCAGATCCCAGGACCCTTGAATCATGATCTGAGCTGAAACCAAGCACTTAACCAACTGAGCCACCCAGGTGCCCTGAAAGTTGCAGTTTAAATACAAGTAATGAGGGGCACCTGGGTGGTTCAGTGGGTTAAAGCCTCTGCCTTCGGCTCAGGTCATGATCTCAGGGGTCCTGGGATGGAGCCCAGAATCCAGCTCTCTGCTCAGCGGGGAGCCTGCTTCCTCCTCTCTCTCTCTCTCTCTCTGCCTGCCTCTCTGCCTACTTGTGATCTCTGTCTGTCAAATAAATAAATAAAAATCTTTAAATACAGCAATGAGCTCATTGAGTAGATCTGAAAAAGATAAGGGAGGGAGCTGGAGGAGATTTTATGTGTAGGAAAAAGCAAGTGCAAAGGCATTGTAGGTGAAATTGTGTTTGTGGTAACAACAATTTCACTGCATTTCACAACAGTATAGTGCTGGAATCTTTATATGTCAAAACAATGTATAGGGACGCCTGGGTGGCTCAGTTGATTAAGCCGCTGCCTTCGGCTCAGGTCATGATCCCAGCGTCCTGGGATCGAGTCCCACATCGGACTCCTTGCTTGGCAGGGAGCCTGCTTCTCCCTCTGCCTCTGCCTCTGCCTGCCATTCTGTCTGCCTGTGCTCGCTCCTGCTCTCTCTCTGATAAATAAAAAAATAATAATAATAAAAAAAAGCAAAGTAAAAAAAAATTAAAAAAAAAAAAAAGCAAAGTATAGAGCACTCCCATTGGCCAACTCTGGGACAATTCTGAATTTGGAAAAGAGGTTTCATTTGGAAAAACAAATTTGAGAGTCATCAGCATGCAGATAATAGTCATTATTTTTTTATTTATTTACCCAACACAGGAGATGAACTCAGGACCATGAAATTAAGACCTGAGCTGAGATCAAGAGTCAGACAGCCATCCAGGCACCTTCACATGTACATGATATTTATACTCACCTGAGCCATAAACAGCTCACCAAACATCATCAGGCGTATCTGAACCTATCAGAAAAGGGGTCTGGGGGCGCCTGGGTGGCTCAGTGGTTAAACATCAAATAAATAAATAAATAATATATATTTTTTTAAGATTTTATTTCACAGAGAGAGACACAGCGAGAGAGGGGAACACAAGCAGTGGCAGTGGGAGAGGGAGAAGCAGGCTTCCCATTGAGCAGGGAGCCTGACACGGGGCTTGATCCCAAGACCCTGGGATTTTGACCTGAGTTCAAGGCAGACGCTTAACAATTGAGCCACGCAGGAGCTCCACTAAATAAAAAAAATTTTTTTTTTAGATTTTATTTTATTTTTTTTTAAAGATTTTATTTATTTATTTGACAGAGAGAGTGAGCACAGGCAGAGAGAGTGGCAGGCAGAGGCTGAGGGAGAAGCAGGCTCCCTGCTGAGCAAGGAACCCAATGTGGGACTGGATCCGAGGACGCTGGGATCATGACCTGAGCCGAAGGCAGCTGCTTAACCAACTGAGCCACCTAGGCGTCCCTTTTTTAAGATTTTAATTATTTACTTATTTAACAGTCAGAGATCACAAGTAGGCAGAGAGGCAGGTGCAGGAAGAAAGAGGGGGAAGCAGGCTCCCCACTGAGCAGAGAGCCCCACGTGGGGCTCGATCCCAGGACCCTGAGATCATGACCTGAGCTGAAGGCAGAGGCTTAACCCACTGAGCCACCCAGGTGCCCCTAAAGAAATATCTTAAAAAAAAAAAATCTTAGAAAAAAAGAAGGAAGGGGGTTTTGATATTTATAACAGAAACTAGAAGGTTGAAGGATTCATGAGGAGCTAGTCAATAATGTAAAGGGTCCACCTAAGAAGAAGAAAAGAAAGTGAGATATAACTAATTTCATCTTATCTGCATACTAATTTACCTTAGGCAATGCCCTAGGAAAAAATATATATATTCTCCTCAAACACACACACACACATACACACACACACACACACACACACACACACACACACAGTTTCTTTCCTAAAGAATATAATCTCAATTGGCAAAAATGTTTAAATTTGGCAATATTGTCTCTTCAGCAAATGGTGCTGGGAAAACTGGACAGCAACATGCAAAAGAATGAAACTGGACCATATTCTTACACCACACACAAAAATAAACTCAAAGTGAATTAAGGACTTAAATGTGCGACCCGAAACCATAAAAATCGTAGAAGAGAATACAGACATCAGAAAGTATCTGACATCAGCTGTAGCAACCCTTTGTTGGATATGTTTTCTGAGGCAAGGAAAACAAAAGCAAAAATAAATTATTGGAACTACATCAAAATAAAAAGCTTCTGGGGTGCCAGGCTGGCTCAGTTGGTAAAGCAGGTGACTCATGATCTCAGGGTTGGAAGTTCAAGTCCCACATGGGACCTAAAATCTACTAAAAAATAAATAAATAAAAATAGGGGCACCTGGGTGGCTCAGTAGGTTAAGCCTCTGTCTTCAGCTCAGGTCATGATCTCACAGTCCTGGGATTGAGTCCTGCCTCAGGTTCTCTGCTCAGTGGGGAGCCTGCTTTCCCCACCAGCCCCTCCCCCACCTGCCTCTCTGCCTACTTGTGATTTCTGTCTGTCAAATAAATAAATAAAATCTTTTTGGGAAACCTGGGTGGCTCAGGGGGTTAAGCCGCTGCCTTTGGCTCAGGTCATGATCCCAGCGTTCTGGGATCGAGTCCCACATCCGGCTCTCAGCTCGTCAGGGAGCCTGCTTCTCCCCTCTGCTCTCTGCCTGCCTCTCTGCCTGCTTGTGTGATCTCTATCAAATAAATAAATAAAATCTTAAAAAAAAAAGACTGTAGATCTTTAAAAGTAAATAAATAAAATCTTTTAAAAAAAATAAATAAAATTAAAATTAAAATAATTTTTTAAAAAATCAACTAACCTAAAAGGCAACCTACTAACTGGGAGAGGATATTTGCAAATGACATATCCAATAAAAGGTTAAGATCCAAAATATATAAGGAACTGATATGACTCAACACCAAAAAAAGCAAATAATAGTAAAAATATGGGCAAAAAACATGAATACGCATTTCTCTGAAGGAGATGCACAGATAGCCAATAGACACATGAAAACATGTTCAACATCAGTCATCATCAGGGAAATGCAAAACAAAACCACAATGAGGTATCATCTCACATCTGTCAGAATGGCTACAATAAAAAAAAAAACACAAGAAACAAGTGTTGGCAAGGATACGGAGTAATACGGAGTAAAAGGAACGCTCTTGCACTGTTGGTGAGAATGCAAACTGGTGCAGCCACTGAGAAAAACAGTATGGAGTTTCTTCAAAAAATTAAAAATAGAATTTAATTCTACAATTGGATATTTACCCAAAAAATATGAAAATACTAATTTGTAAAGATACATGTACCTTTGTTTATTTCATTATTTACAATAGGCAAATTATGGAAACAGTCTAAGTGTCCATTGATAGAAGAATGGATAAAGAAGGAGTGCTTGGGTGGCTCAGTTGATTTAAGTGTCTGCCTTCAGCTCAGGTCATGATCCCAGGGTCCTGGGAGGAGCCCTGCCTCGGGGCTCCCTGATCAGTGAGGAACTGCTTTTCCCTTTCCAGCTGCCACTCCCCCTGCTCATTTGTACTCTCTCTCTCAAATAAATAAATAAAATCTTGGGGCGGGGCGCCTGGGTGGCTCAGTGGGTTAAGCCTCTGCCTTTGGCTCAGGTCATGATCTCAGGGTCCTGGGATAAAGCCCTGCATTGGGCTCCCTGCTCAGCAGAGGGCCTGCTTCCCCCTCCCCCTCTGCCTCTTCTGCCTGCCTCTCTGATTACTTGTGATCTCTCTCTGTCAAATAAATAAGTAAATAAAATCTTAACCAAAAAAAAAAAAAAAAAACCACAAAATAAAAATAAATAAATTAGGGACGCCTGGGTGGCTCAGTTGGTTAAGCAGCTGCCTTCGGCTCAGGTCATGATCCCAGCGTCCTGGGATCGAGTCCCACATCGGGCTCCTTGCTCGGCGGGGAGCCTGCTTCTCCCTCTGCCTCTGCCTGCCACTCTGTCTGCCTGTGCTCGCTCGCGCTCTCTCTCTCTCTGACAAATAAATAAATAAATCTTTTTTTAAAAATTAAATAAAAATAAATTAATTAAATATTTTAAAATAAAAAAATAGATAAAGAAGATATCTCACACACACACACAAACACACACACACTGGAATATTACTCAGCCATAATAAAGAATGGAATCTCGCCACTTGCAAAATGGATGGATCTAGAGAGTATTATGCTAAGTGAAATAAGTCAGAGAAAGACAAACACCATAGGATTTCACTCACATGTGGAATTTAAGAAACAAAATAAATGAGCAAAGGTTAAAAAAAAAGAAAAAGAGAGAGAGAAACCAAGAAACAGACTCCTAACTAGAGAACAAACTGATGGCTACCAGACGAGGTAGCATGACGAGGACTGAAGAATACACTCATCATAATGAGCACAGAGTAACGTACAGAATTGTTGAATCACTGCCTTATACACCTAAAACTAATATAACACTGTTAACTACAGAGGAGTTAAAATACAAAATAAAATAAAAAGTTGGCAACATTGTACTAGTTTTGGTGAGGACATCTTATGCATTCCTGGTACGGTAAATGGCACAACTAAGGAAGATAGACTAAGTATTCTGTGTTAGGAGATCAGGGGTGGATGGATAGACAAGTAGAGGATATAATAGTGGGTGGGAGAGAGTTAATTACCCTGTGGTGATCTAGAACAGCACGATTTGCATGATACTAGAAGATAATAGAGGAGGCTGCTGCAAGGTGTAATAGCTTACTTTTTTTTTTTTTAAAGATTTTATTTATTTATTTGATAGAGAATGAGATAGAGAAAGACCGAGAGAGGAGGGTCAGAGGGAAAAGCAGACTCCCCACCAAGCAGGGACCCCCCATGCAGGACTCGATCCTGGAACTCCAGGATCAGGACCTTAGTCGAAGGCAGTTGCTTAATCCCCTGGTCCAACCAGGCTCCCAATAGCTTAGTTTTGAGAAAGATCTATGCTCTTGTCCTGCCTGGGTGGCTCAGTCAGTTAAGTTGTCAACTCTGGATTTTGGTTCAGGTCCTGATGTCGGGGTCCTGGGATCCCCTGCACTGGGCTCTGTGCTCAGGGAGAGGATTCTTTCTTCCTCTCCCCCTCTTTGCTCATGCTCACTTGCTCACTTGTGCTTCTCTCTCTTTCTCAAATAACTAAATCTTAAAAAAAAAAAAAATTGAAAAACATCTATGCTTTCAATTCCACCAGAAGCTCAAGAGAGCAAGAAAAGCTTAGAGTAGAAAAGATTCAAGGGAATTACCAGAGGATTTACACTGAGCAAGTCTGTAGGAATTCAGGGCATTTATTGGTCAATTTAATGGCAGATGCAGACCTAAATAAAGCCTTTTCTTACTCAAGTTTCTAAATTGAATTCAAGGATTGTCAAGAATGTACAGGGTCCTTACACCACATGGTGGGTACAAACAAACCAAAAGACATTTCAGTGAAGGTGGAAGGAAAGAAATCAAACTGGTATTCTGATGAAAAAAAAAAAAAACTGATATTGCTAGAATTGTTTTGGAAGAAAGTAGGATTGGCATGACTTCACAGTAATTGTAAAGCATGAAGACATATTCTAGTTATGATGGTGAAACAGGACCTTTTATATTACAGACAATTTCCAAAAGGACCAAACTTCAAATGGAGAACTATCTGTGGTCAAAGTGAGCTTGTTCTGGTGCAAGCTATTTCCCCACTTCTAATGACAAGATTAGGCCATTTTCTCCTTTTTAGGCCTTGTCCAGCAAATTCATTGGTAACCTTTTCAATCCACTAATTCAATTGTTCTCTTAAAGTCTCCCAGACTCAACCGGGAAGCATCCCCACTTGACCTCTAGATTCCCATCATCCATTTCCTCTACTGCTTGCAAGCAGCAGAATTCTCTTAGAGCCTTAGCCACCTTCAAAATCTTAAGCCCTGGGACTCCTGGGTGGCTCAGTAGGTTGGGCAGCTGCCTTTGGCTCAGGTCATGATCCCAGCATCCTGGGATCAAGTCCCACATTGGGCTCCTTGCTTGGCAGGGAGCCTGCTTCTCCCTCTGCCTCTGCCTGCCACTCTGTCTGTGCTCTCTCTCTCTCTCTCTCTCTAACAAATAAATAAATAAAATCTTAAAAAAAAAAAAAATCTTAAGCCCTAAATCTGCCTGAAGTCTTTATTGCTCCTTAGTACTACTCCCTGTCTGGGGAGATTTTTAGCCTCTTTCTGCCATGGGACCTGTTCTAAGCCTTCATTTCCCTCATCATTAAAGCTGCGCATAGCCAAAACTGTCAAGTGGGGCACTCAAGCAATAAATTTCTTTCTCTCTCTCTCTTTTTTAGATTTTATGTATTTATTTGACAGAGAGCACAAGCCGGAGAAACAGCAGAGAAAAGAAAGAAGCAGGCCACCAAGCAGGAAGCCGTTCACAGGGCTCAATCCCAGGACCCTGAGATCATGACCTGAGCTGAAGGAAGAGGCTTAACCCACTGAGCCACCCAGGCGCCCCCAAGCAATAGATTTCTTACTTACCTTTCCCACCCTTCCTCAGCAGTACTATTTCCTTCCTTTGCTAAAGTGTCTTCCCTGTTATATGGCTATTCTGTAACTTTTGCCCTGAAGCCCATAGTGTTCATGCTACTTTATTTAAGCTGTTCTTACTATTTTAAGGGCCCTTCTTTCTCATATCTTCCGTCTTTTCTTCAATGTGCATCTTCCCTGCATTCTAGAGGTCTTTATGTTTAGCATGCCCAGGTCACCCCTTTGCCTGATCTTGCTCTCCCATATAACTTCAGTCCCATTTCTCTCCATGACAAATTCTATTTCTTGCTGTTTCTTGTTCCTATAAAATCTATTCATCCCCGAGCCTACTGACCCACTCTCCAGAGGTCACATTCCCAGCACAGCTTCATGCTCCTTCCCACCCCCCGCCCCCACCTTACTTTTGTTTTGACGTACCTCCGTCCTGGAATTCTGTGGCATGTGTAGGCCATCCTGGTTCTTATCTTACATGTCCCCCACAAAAGCCATCACCGTTTTCTCTCTCTTCTTCAGATTTCTCTCAGCACTGCAAGGGCTTGAGGACTCCTGGTCCAGCAGAAGACTTCCAAAGCTGAACGTAGCCCAGAATATTTTGCTTTGTAACTCTAGCCCATTATCTCTCACCTTGGAAACCAGGGGCGATGTTCCTGATCTGTTTTCCATTCATTTTTACCTGAAGCATTCTGGGCCCTGCTCCATGCTGATGTTTCTCTATGTCACATGTAGTGACCTCCACCTATTAGGCACTTTTTTTTCTTTTTTAAGAATTTATTTATTTATTTATTTATTTATTTATTTATAAGAGAGAGAGAGCAAGAGAGCCTGAGCAGGGAGGAGGGGCAGAGAGAGGAGGAGACAGCTCTCAGCCCAACAGGGAGCCCAATGTGTGGATCCCAGGACCCTGGGATCATGACCTGAGCCAAAGGCAGCTGCTTAACCAACTGAGCCACCCAGGCGCCCCTATTAGGCACTTTAAAAGCAATTGCCTGAATTATTTCTGGACATTGTCCTTCTCCCCAATGAGAATTCATTCAAAGAGATCTTAACTACCTGGTGAGTCTCTCCTAACAAACATATTTTCTCTGGCTTTGTGAATAGAAGGTATGGGAAGGTTGGAACAGCTACAGGTCTGCCTGGAGTGTCTTTCCTCCTCTATACTACTCTTATTCTTGTCGATCTGGCAAACTTATCCTCACCCCTCAAAGCTCAGCTCACAGAGCTCCTTGTCTGTGAAGCCTCATGAAAAGACCCAGGCAGGATCAGGAGTGTCAACAGCTCCCTCCACATGGCGTCTGCAACATTTCCACATCTCTGTCATAACACCTCTCACACACTCAACTCCACTTACCAAACTGTATGCCCCTCAAGGGGCTTATCTTTCATTTTTATATCCCTAGTGCTTAGCTCAGGACCTGGCTCATAGCAGACATGAAACGGCTCAAGAAATTTTGTGGGGGGGGCACCTGGGTGACTCAGTAGGTCAAGCATCTGACTCTTGGTTTCATCTTAGGTCATGATCTCATGGGTCATGAGATCCAGTCCGGAGTAGGACTCTGGGCTCAGAGGGGAGTTGGCTTGAAGATTCTCTCCCTCTGCTCCTCCCCACCCCTGCACGCACACCCTCTCTCTCTCTCCCTAAAATAAATAACTAAAACTTTAAAAAGTGTTGTTTGTTTTTTTTTTAAGATTTTTATTTATTTATTTGTTAGAGAGAGAGTGAGCACAGGCAGACAGAGAGGCAGGCAGAGGCAGAGGGAGAAGCAGGCTCCCTGCCGAGCAAGGAGCCCATGTGGGACTCGATCCCAGGACACTGGGATCATGACCTGAGCCGAAGGCAGCTGCTTAACCAACTGAGCCACCCAGGCGTCCCAAAAAAGTGTTTTTTTGTTGTTAAATACCTCTCTGAGGTCTGAATTAAATTCTATGGCTGCTATCCAGCAATTCTATGTTTGCACAACCGAGACTAATTTTGTTTTTGTTTTTGTTTTTTAAGATTTTATTAACTGGGGTGCTTGGGTGGCTCAGTTGGTTGAGCATCTGCCTTTGGTTCAGGTCATGATCCCAGAGTCCTGGGATCAAGCCCCACACCGGGCTCCCTGCTCAGTGGGGAGTCTGCTTCTCCTTCTCCCTCTCCCTCCCCTCTGCTCATTCCCTCATTCTCTCACTCTCAAATAAATAAATAAAATCATTTAAAAAAAGATTTTATTCATTTATTTATTTGAGAGAGAGAGAAAAAGAGTGAGCCGGGGAAGGAACAGAGGAAGAGGGACAAGCAGACTCAGTGTTGAGCACAGAGCCTGATGGGGGGGGCTCAATCCCACACCCTGAAACCATGATCCGAGCCAAAATCAAGAGTCAGATGCCTAACTGACCGAGCTACCCAGGTACCGCAAGACTAATTTCTTTATAAACTACACAGTGTCACCATATCTTAAACATGACAGTAAATGTAAAGCATCTAAAACAGGCCCACACAATGCACGGGCTCTGCAGACCTCTTTCCCTTCGTTGCCCCTTATCTATAAGAACTTCAAAAGGGGTGTCCAGGTGGCTCAGTATTAAATGTTTGCCTTCCACTCAGGTCATGATCCCAGGGTCATGGGATTGAGCCCCATGTTGAGTTTCCTGCTCAGCGGGAAGCTTCTCCCTCTCCTACCGTCCCTGCTTGTGTTCCCTCTCTTGCTGTCTCTGTCAAATAAATAAATAAAAATCTTAGAAAAAAAAAAAACAAAAGAACTTCAAAAATATTTGTCATTGCTTTGAAGATTTCCAAGGCCTTTACCACCTCTAGAATTCTATTATTTAAAATCCACTGACAGGGACGCCTGGGTGGCTCAGTTGTTTAAGCGGCTGCCTTCGGCTCAGGTCATGATCCCAGCATCCTGGGTCATGATCCCAGCATCCTGGGATCGAGTCCCACATCGGGCTCCTTGCTCCTCGGGGAGCCTGCTTCTCCCTCTGCCTCTGCCTGCCTCTCTGTCTGCCTGTGCTCGCTCTCTCTCTCTCTAACAAATAAATAAATAAAATTAAAAAAAATTAAAAAAAAATCCACTGACAACTCAGTTCTTCTAGCAAACTGTTTTTTTTTTTTAAAGATTTTATTTATTTATTTGACAGAGAAAGATCAAAGTAGGCAGAGAGGCAGGCAGAGAGAGGGGGGGAAGCAGGCTCCCCACTGAGCAGGGAGCCTGATGCAGGGCTTGATCCCAGGACCCTGAGATCATGACCTAAGCCGAAGGTAGAGGCTTTAACCCACTGAGCCACCCAGGCACCCCTAGCAACCTGTTCTTGAACAACTCCAGCAAAGTAAATAAACTCTGAATTATCATTCCTCCTCAGCATTCATGAAGAATAGAGTTGAATTTTTTATTAATTGGTACTCACCAATGTGTAATTTTGGCACTGTTCATTAGTATTACATATGTCACCATTTTATTTCCCCAACTGCCTGAAGGCTTCAGGGTAAGACTGTTATCTTCTATTTTTCTTGGATCTTACCTTTTTATAGGATCTCATACTATAATACCCTCAATAAATATTGCTAACAGGTCAAATATTGACTGACAGAAGCAATTGGATAATATCTCCAAAGTGTTATCTTCTGGCAGGAAAACAGTAAGTGAATCCATCAGTGTTATTCTTGCTTAAGTGTGTGAATAGTAATTGCTACTGTTGATGGGATACAAGTACTATCTTTACATATTAAACTCCGATCCTTAAGTAAATATGACTTAAATGCCACAAATCTCCAAGTTTATCTCTCTAAACTTAAAAGTCCATTTTTGAGCTCCGGATTGTTTAAACTTGGATCCTTCACAGACATTTTAATATTTTATTTATTTATTTGACACAGAGAGAGATCACAAGTAGGCAGAGAGGCAGGCAGAGAAAGAGGGGGAAGCAGGCTCCCTGCTGAGCAGAGAGCCCGATACGGGGCTGGAACCCAGGACCCTGAGATCAGGATCTGAGCCGAAGGCAGAGGCTTAACCCACTGAGCCACCCAGGCACCCCCTTCACAGATATTTTAAACTCAACTTTTTTTTTTTTTTTTAAGTAGTCTCCACACCCAACATGGGGTTTGAACTCAGGACCCTGGCATCAAGAGTCTTGTGTTCTACCGCCTGATCCAGCTGGGTGCCCCTAAATGCAACATTTCCAATACTATATTATTCTCTTTCCTGTCTCTCTTAACATTCAAAGCACTTTAGTTTTTTCTCTTTATTTTTTATTTTATTTATTTATTTTTTAAAATTTTTTTTTTAAGATTTTATTTATTTATTAGTTAGAGAGAGAGAGAGAGCGAGCACAGGCAGACAGAGAGGCAGGCAGAGGGAGGAGCAGGCTCCCTGCAGAGCAAGGAGCCCGATGTGGGACCCAATCCCAGGACGCTGGGACCGAAGGCAGCCGCTTAACCAACTGAGCCACCCAGGCGTCCCTATTTTATTTTTTTTTTATATTTTAACTTCAGTATAGTTAACATACATTGTTATATTAGTTTCAGCGCTTTTAACAGTTCCATATGTTACTCAGTACTCATCACCCAATACTATATTATTCTTAAAATACTCTTTTCCATTGGCTTCTGTAACTCTTGTTTTTCCCTCTCCATCTGTAGCAACTTCTTTGTCTCCTTTGCCATCATTCTCTAGCTAACCATTAAGTATTGCAATTACCCATGGCTGAATTCTGGGTTTTCACTTTCTCCTTAGCTTTTTTTTTTTTTTTTTTTAAGATTTTATTTATTTGTCAGAGAGAGAGAGAGCCAGAGCGAGCACAGGCAGACAAAGTGGCAGGCAGAGGCAGAGGGAGAAGCAGGCTCCCTGCCGAGCAAGGAGCCCGATGTGGGACTCGATCCCAGGACGCTGGGATCATGACCTGAGCCGAAGGCAGCTGCTTAACCAACTGAGCCACCCAGGCGTCCCTCTCCTTAGCTTTGATTTGCTAATATTATATCTCCAGCCCAAGCTGCTCCTTATATAGTCAATTCTTTAATATCTCCAAGTGGATGTCTCCAAGGTCTCTGCAAACTTAGTATGTCCCAACCAAGCAACTCATCCTTTCCTCTGTCCTTCTACCTTGCTCTAAACCAGTAACAAACTAATCTTTTTCCAGTAATCCCTGTCTCAGTGAATCCATACATTTATGTTAACAGGAACCAAGGAATTATCCTTGACATTTCCCTCTCCTCATTGCCCTTATCAAATTTACTGCCAAGTCTCACCCATTTTATCATTTCAATGTCTCTGCAATCCATCCATTTCCCTCCATTCCTATGGCCTTCACTCTAGACCCAGTGCCACATCTTACAATAGTCTAATCATAACTACTTTTGTCCCTATTCCATTATCCAAGGCATGCACAGGGATCTTTTTGAAAGGTATACCTGACCATCTCAACCACAGGTTAACACTATGGCTTCATGTTGCTTTTAGGATGATAACAAGATCTCCACGGTGGCTACAACATTGCTAGTGGTTATAAGATTTGACCTATTTCTCTATCTCATCTTGTATCACAAACATCTAGTTCTTCCTACTCCAGCCACAGTAGCTTTCTTCTGTGTTTGCAAACCCGTATTTCTGTTCTTATAAATTTCATATATTTCAGTAAATTTAGTTTGCCAACAAGTTTCATTTTAGGCTGAACCAACACCTTGACACTTCTCCAGTCCAGCAGCTCCCTCTATTGTCCTATACCTTTATCAGTGTGAGTGACCTGTCTGATCCCAGGAAGGCATCTGAATTCTTGACCCTTAAAGGATATACTGTAGCTATGCATTTGAGATGTGATCAGACCTTTGAGACCACCAAATGTTCCCCACCAGAGGCTCTGTTTCCTTTTTCTGGAATGCTTTTTCTTATTCTTTTCCTCAGTTAAGCTGTAGTCATCATCCTTCACCTCAGGGTTCAAGCATCACTTCCTTAAGGAAGCCTTTTCTAAACTTCTTGTTTAGGTCAAATCCTTGTTTTATGGTCTTTTATCACCGTGCACTAAGCCCTGTCTTAAAAGCGCTTATCTCAGTTTCCATTTTACATGAATTTGTGTGATTATTTGATTAAGATTTGTCTTTCCTGCTAGAGTATAACTTCCCTGAAGGGCACGGACTAGGTTGGCTTTGGTTTTAAGTTTTTACTTTTATTTTATTTTATTTTAAAGATTTTATTTATTTATTTGATGAGAGAGAGAGCACAAGTAGGCAGAGAGGCAGGCAGAGAGAGAGGGAGAAGCAGGCTCCCCACTGAGTAGAGAACCCGATGAGGGGCTTGATCCCAGGACCTTGAGATCATGACCTGAGCCAAAGGCAGAGGCTCAACCCACTGAGCCACCCAGGCACCCCTACTTTTATTTTATTTTTTAAAGATTTTATTAATTTATTTGACAGAGAGAGACACAGTGAGAGAGGGAACACAAGCAGGGGAGCAGCAGACGAAGAGGGAGAGGCAGGCTTCCTGCTGAGCAGGGAGCCTGATGTGGCGCTCAATCCCAGGACCCATGACCTGAGCTGAAGGCAGACATTTAATGACTGAGCCACCCATGTGCCCTACTTTTATTTTTTTTAAGATTTTATTTATTTCTTTGTCAGAGAGCTAAGGAGCAAGCACCAGCTGGGGGAGCAGCAGGCAGAGGGAGAGGAAGAGGGAGAAGCAAGCTCCCCACAGAGCAAGAAGCCTGATGTGGGACTCGACCACAGAACCCTAGGATCATGACCTGAGCCAAAGGCAGATGCTTAACCAACTGAGCCACCCAAGCATCCCCTTAAGCTTTTATTTTATTATTATTATTTTTTTAATTTTTAAAAATATTTTATTTATTTATTTCAGAGAGAGAGAGAGTGAGAGAGAGCATGAGAGGGGAGAAGGTCAGAAGGAGAAGCAGACTCCCAATGGAGCTGGGAGCCCGATGTGGGACTCGATCCCAGGACTCCAGTATCATGACCTGAGCTGAAGGCAGCTGCTTAACCAACTGAGCCACCCAGGCGCCCTTTTTATTATTATTATTTTTAAAGATTTATTTATTCATTTGAGAGAGAGAGAGAGCACAAGCAGGAGAGGCAGAGGAAGAGGAGGACACAGACTCCCCACCCAGCTGGGAGCCCAACCCAGGGCTCAATCCTAGGACCCTGAGATCATGACTCGAGCTGAAGGCAGACACTTAACCATATGAGCCACCTAGGTGCCCCAAGCTTTTATTTATTTATTTATTTATTTTAAAGATTTTATTTATTTATTTGACAGATAGATCACAAGTAGGCAGAGAGGCAGTCAGAGGTGGGGGGAAGCAGGCTCCCTGCTGAGCAGAGAGCCCGATGTGGGACTCGATCCCAGGACCCTGAGATCATGACCTGAGCTGAAGGCAGTGGCTTAACCCACTGAGCCACCCAGGTGCCCCTTTTTATTTATTTATTAAAAAGATTTTATTTATTTATTTGACAGAGAGAGAGAAAGATCACAATTAGGCAGAGAGGCAGGCAGAGAGGCAGGCAGAGAGAGAAGGGGGGAAGCAGGCTCCCCCTTGAGCAGAGAGCCTGATGTGAGCCTAGATTCCAGGACCCTGAGATCATGACCTGAGGCGAAGGCAGTAGCTTAACCCACTGAGCCACCCAGACGCCCAAGCTTTTATTTTTAAGCAATCTCTACACCCAACATGAGGCTCAAATTTACCACCCCAGGTTGAAGATGGACCAGGTTTTTATTTACTGTTGTATCTGTGATGCCTATCATCTGTATAAGAAATACCTATTGAGGGTCAGTTCTGTAAACAATTTCTATGCTGCATCAATTTTATTGCTGTAGCTAATTGTAACAACATTGAGATGATTCAGATACTCTTCTGAAATATTTTTTTCTCCTACAACTGCCTGGAAAACTTA
Organism: Taxidea taxus jeffersonii; assembly: GCA_003697995.1. Lineage (NCBI taxonomy): Eukaryota > Metazoa > Chordata > Mammalia > Carnivora > Mustelidae > Taxidea > Taxidea taxus. The sequence continues at coordinate 45,993 of RCUC01169716.1, forward strand.
CTCATTTTGCAAGGCTCAGCTTGTCTCGTTCCTAATATCCCCACTCCTCTTATGGAAATGGTTTCTCTCCTCTTTCTACCATATAGAACTCCATGCACAACCCTAATTCCAACAAATTGTACTCACTTTTTTGTAGCTGCTTGCTATCTTACAAAAGGCTTTGTAGAAATTTTGTCATATTGACTTTTATATCTTGGTCATCTAACATAATGCCTTGAACACAGTAGGTAGAGAGTAAATGTATGTTGACTAAATGGATAATAATACATTCTGCAGGTCTAGGAAAGCACATTCTAAGAAAGTGAGAGAAATATAGCACCTACTATGTGCTGAGCACTATGGTAGCTTCTATGGCTCCATGATCTCATTTGATATTCACATCGTATCAGGGGTGGGGGCATCACTCACATTTTATAGATTAGAAACTAAAGCTCAGATATTTAGTAAGTCCTTAAGATCATTTATTAAGTAGAGAAGCAAGCATTCAATGCTTTTGTTCTTTCTTACTCCTCTGTATTGTTGGAAATTAATGTGCAATAACTATACTCAAATTGAAAAAAATTAATATGCAGATTTGGTGGGCTCTACTAAAAGACTTGACCTAGAAAATGTCAGTTTTCATTTTTTATTTTTTAAATTTTATTTATTTATTTGACACAGAGAGAGAGAGAGAGAGAGAGAGATCACAAGTAGGAAGAGCAGCAGGCAGAGAGAGAGGGGGAAGCAGGCTCCCCACTGAGCAGAGAGCCTGATGTGGGGCTCGATCTCAGGACCCTGAGATCATGACCCGAGCTGAAGGCAGAGGCTTAACCCACTGAGCCACCCAGGTGCCCCTGTTTTCATTTTTTAAATACAGGATGTCTTAAGCCAAAATAAAAGTGAAATCTGAGGGAATTTCCTAAAATTCCTGCTTTTTTTATTAACCTTTACCTTATGTTCACAAACTGTCTTCAACTGCCTATTGCATCTTAGCCATGGAAATCCGACATCACAGCTTCAAAATATATAATATTATTTCTAGTGTTGAAAATAGTAAGAATTATGTTTATCTCATGTAATTTCTTTTTTTTTTTAAAGATTTTATTTATTGATTTTAGAGAGAGAGCAGGAGCATGGGGAGGGGCAAAGGAGAGGGAGAACTGGGCTCCCCACTGAGCAGGGAGCCTTATGAGGGGCTTGATGCCAGTCTTAGGATCATGACCTGAGCCAAAGGCAGACACTAAAAAGCTAAGCCACCCAGCACCCCAATTTCTTAAAATATAATTACCTGCGATTCAAACTATAACCAAAATGTGCTTTAAAAAAACTTAAACCATATAAAAGAATGGGTAATGGAAAGTAAAAGATGCAGTTCCCCTATCCTTCATCAATTCTATCCTCCAGAGGTAATCACTGCTACACAGTTTCATGTGTATCATTTCAGAAATTGTTATGGCATTTCTTCTTCTTTTCTTTTTTTAAAGATTTTATTTATTTATTTGACAGAGAGAGACATAGCCAGAGAGGGAATACAAGCTCTGGGAGTGGGAGAGGGAGAAGCAGCCTTCCCGCTAAGCAGGACCTTGAGATCAGGACCTGAGTAGAAATCAAGAGTTGGAAGCTAAACCAGCAAAGCCACCCAGACACTCCATAAATAAGGCTTTTTAGGTAGTTATTGTTATACATGATCTATTTGGTATTTATACATTGTCCATATTAAAAAAAAGAACTTTGGGGTGTCTGGGTGGCTCAGTTGGTTAAGCGTCTGCCTTTGGCTTAGATCATGATCCTGGGGTCCTAGGATAGAGTACTGTACTGGGTTCCTTGCTCAGTGGGGAGTCTGCTTCTCCCTCTCCCTCTGCTCCTTTTCCCTGCTTATGTACTCCCCTGCCCCCACAACCTGGTGTGCTCTCTCTCTCAAATAAATAAATAAAATCTTTTTTTTTTTAAGATTTTATTTATTTATTTGACAGACAGAAATCACAAGTAGACAGAGAGGCAGGGAGAAAGAGAGGGGAAGCAGGCTCCCAGCTGAGCAGAGAGCCCAATTTGAGACTCAATCTCAGGACCTTGAGATCATGTCCTGGGCAGAAGGCAGAGGCCCAACCCACTGAACCACCCAGCACCCCCAAATAAATAAAATCTTAAAACAAACAAACAAAACCTTTGCCAAAACTTTGTCCTTTGCAAGGGACATCTGGCTGACTCAATCAGTAGAGCATGCTACTCTTGATTTCAGAGTTGTGAGTTCAAGCCCCTTTTTATTTTATTTTATTTTATTTTAATTTTTTTTTAAATTTATTTATTTGTCAGATAGAGAGAGAGCGCAGGAGTGAGCACAGGCAGACAGAGTGGCAGGCAGAGGCAGAGGGAGAAGCAGGCTCACTGTTGAGCCAGGAGCCCGATGTGGGACTCGATCCCAGGACGCTGGGATCATGACCTGAGCCAAAGGCAGCTGCTCAACCAACTGAGCCACCCAGGCGTCCCTCAAGCCCCTTTTAAAGGATAGAGCTTACTTAAAAATAAAACAAACTTTGTTCTTTGGCACTTTGCATGTTTTCATAATCTTTACAGTTTTTTTTTCTCTAAGACTTTATCTATTTATTTTAGAGAGGGGGGTGTGTGTGCCAGTGGTAGAAGGGCAGAGGAAAAGGGAGAGGGAAATCCCAAGCACATCCTGCACTGGGCACGGAGCCTGCCTCAGGTCTTGATCCCATAACCCTGAGATCATGACCTGAGTTGAAATCAATCATTATTTCAATGCTTAGCCAACTTTACCACCCAGGTGTGCCTATACAGTGTTTATTTTAAAATTATTTTGGCAGGGCACCTGGGTGGCTCAGCCGGTTAAACGTCTGCCTTTGGCTCGGGTCATAAGTCCAGGGTCCTTTGACTGAGCCCTATGTCAGCTCCCTGCTGGAAGTCTGCTTCCCCCTCTCCCTCTGTCCCTCCCCTCTGCTCATGCTCTCTCTCACTCTGCTAGCTCTCAAATAAATAAATAAAATCTTTAAAAAATTATTTTGGCTTTTTGTTGCTATTATTTTTGCTTCACAACTTTGCTGTTTGTGCTAATATTTCTAACTCCTTTCTGTGCCTTAAACTACTCCCTCTTTCTGTCTTCCCTATCCTGTTGATGATACCATCAAGTCTATTAATCACTCTAGCAAAAAAGTTTGCAGCAGCTTTGACTTTTCCTTCATCCATTTCCTTTTATTCTTGTTTTGTTTAAAGTTTTATTTATTTAAGTAATGTCTACACCCGATGTAGGGCTCAAACTCACAACCCCAAGACCAAGAGTTGGCACACTCTTCTGACTGAGCCAGGCAAGTGTCTCCATCTATTTCCTTTTTTTTTTTTTAAGATTTTATTTATTTATTTGACAGTAAGAGAGATCACAAGTAGGCAGAGAGGCAGGCACAGAGAGAGGGGGAAGCAGGCTCCCCGCTGAGCAAAGAACCCGATGGGAGTTTCATCCCAGGACCCTGAGATCATGAACTGAGCTGAAGGCAGAGGCCCAACCCACTGAGCCACCTAGGTGCCCCTCCATCCATTTCCTTTTAGGTCACTATGTTTTTTTTTTTTTTTTAAGATTTTTATTTATTTATTTGACAGACAGAGATCACAAGTAGGCAGAGAGGAGAAGCAGGCTCCCTACTGAGCAGAGAGCCCGATGGGGGCCTGATCCCAGGACCCTGGGATCATGACCTGAGCGGAAGGCAGAGGCTTCAACCCACTGAGCCACCAAGTGCCCCTAGGTCACTATGTTTTCATGCTCCCACCACTCTCTTGCCTGGATTATTACAAAAGCTTCCTAACTGGCTTCCTTATTAAAGATCTGTCAGTGTCTGCTTTCCCAAACATTCTATTCATCTCTTCCAGATTAACTTTTCTAAAACAGAACTGTCATAAGCTTCTTATTATCCATTGAACTAAGTCTAAACTAGCCAAAGATTAAACCTGTTCATGGTGTAATCTTGACCCACTTCTCTAACAATTGGTCAGTGGTTGCCATGCAAGTGTTGGGAAGTCATGGAGAGGGGATCAGGTTTCTTAAGATAGGCAAACTGGACTATTCTTTATTTCTTGAACAGATTCGAAATCAAGAGTTACATGCTCTTCTGGGGACGCCTGGGTGGCTCAGTTGGTTAAGCGGCTGCCTTCGGCTCAGGTCATGATCCCAGCGTCCTGGAATCGAGTCCCACATCGGGCTCCTTGCTCAGCAGGGAGCCTGCTTCTCCCTCTGCCTCTGCCTGCCTCTCTGTCTGCCTGTGCTCGCGCTCTCTCTAACAAATAAATAAATAAAATCTTAAAAAAAAAAAAAAGAGTTACATGCTCTTCTGACTGAGCCGGCTCAGGTGTCCCTGAAATTTAATTTATTATTATTTTAAAATTTATTATGGGGGGCACGTGGATGGCTCAGTTGGTTAAGTGTCTGCCTTCAACTCAGGTCATGATCCCAGGGTCCTGGGATTGAGTTCTGCCTGGGCTTCCTGCTTAGCAGGTAGTTTGCTTCTGCTTCTCCCTCTCACTCTCCCCTACCCCACACTTGTGCTCTCTCTCTCTCAAATAAAAAAGCTATTAAAAAAATAAATAAATAAAAAGAAAGAAAAAGAGAAAGGAAGAAAGGGAGAAAGAAAGAAAGAGAATACATCCCTCCTCTTACCTGCCATGGATCCAGCCATTAATCTGTGCACATGACCGGAAACTCCCAGCTTTGTAGTAATTAACTAGAAATCAAAAACATCAAATTAAATGGAATATTTTTAAGTACTTCTCATTTCGCTGTTTCATAAGGAAATCCATTATGAAATCCACTAAGAAGAAAATTAGTGTTACGCACAAGTGACACAAGCGCAAGTTTATAGAGGTGAGCAGAGTTACAGCACCTGGTGAGCAGGTCACATATTTCCTCCATAGCCTTCTGCTCTCGTTCTGCACATTTACAATCTTAACTCAGAATTGCCAAATACACTATGTTGCACATTGATGACCACATATACTTGAAGAGTAAGTGGCAGTAGTACAAATAAAATACTAGTACAGGCAATGAAGTTTTGATATATTGATGACATCACTTCTGACTGATGAGCTTATTTAGAATGTTGTTCCCATTCTATTGCTTACATTTCTTTTGAAGATACCGTATGAAATTTCACACACTTAACCATTTTCTGTGTTAAGACGCTTGAGAAGATAAAGCTTCAGTCCAACAGAGAAGAGAAAGTCAATGAGTAGGATGGGAAATGCTAACTGATAAGCATTACTCAAAAACAGACTTTCACCATAGGATTTCACTATTTTATTTGGTAAGAAAATCCAAAGCCCCAATGTTCCTTTCCTATAACCGAGAAACAAAAGGCCCATTAAGAAGCTATTAATAGGGGCGCCTGGGTGGCTCAGTGGGTTAAAGCCTCTGCCTTCGGCTCAGGTCATGATCCCGGGGTTCTGGGATTGAGCCCCACATTGGGCTCTCTGCTCGCAGGGAGTCTGCTTCCTCCTCTCTCTCTCTGCCTGCTTGTGATCTCTGTCTGTCGAATAAATAAATAAAATCTTAAAAAAAAAAAAGAAGCTATTAATAGGGACACCTGGGTGGCTCAGTTGGTTAAGCGGCTGCCTTCAGCTCAGGTCATGATCCCAGCGTCCTGGGATCAAGTCCCACATCGGGCTCCTTGCTTGGCAGGGAGCCTGCTTTTCCCTCTGCCTCTGCCTGCCACTCTGTCTGCCTGTGCTTGCTTGCTCTCTCTCCCTCTCTCTCTGTCAAATAAATAAATAAAATCTTAAAAAAAAAGAAGCTATTAATATTTAATGGATTTATTATTATCAACTTAGAGTATATTCTGGCTCTTCTTCTTAAGTGTGTACATAAACATAAGTGTAATCACCATACAATATTATTATAATATTGTTGACTGTTTTCTCTATTTCATGCTTTTCATCTCTGTGACTTATCTATTTTATAACTGGAAGTTTGTACCTCTTAATCCCCTTCATCTATTTTGACTATCGCCCCCATCCTCCTCTCTGACAACCACCAGTTTCTTTACTGTTTTTAAGAGTCTGTTTGTTTGTTCACTCATTGTGTTTTTTAGATTCCACATATAAGTGAAATCACTTGGTATTTGTCTTTCTTTGACTTCTTTCACTTAGCATAGAACCCTCTAGGTCTATCCCTGTGCTGGTAATTTGAAATATTATAGCCAGGAATGGCTTCTCTGAAGGTAACATTTGTGTAAACATATGAAAGAGAGGTGAAAAGGAGGAAATTACATGGAATATTTAGAGGAAAAGCAGCACAGGTAGAAAGAACAGCATGTGCAAAGGTTTTGAGGGGAGTATTCTTGTTTATGAGGAATAAGAAGTCAGTGTGACTAAAGGGAATCCTAGGAGTTGAGGTAAGAGATATAATAAGAATTATTGTAAATGATAATGGGAAGCAACTGAGGGGTTTGGGATAAGGAGTGGCAAATTTTGTTTTAGGCTTTTTTTTTTTTTTTTTTTTTTTTTTAAGATACAGCAAGAGAGGGAACACAAGCAGGGGGAGTAGGAGAGGCAGAATCAGCCTTCCGGATGAGCAGGGAGCCCAATGTGGAGCTGGATCTCAAGACACTGGGATCATGACCTGAGCTGAAAGCAGACGCTTAAGGACTGAGCCACCTAGGCACCCCTGTTTTAGGTTTTAGAGGATTGCTTTGGCTCCCATATTGAGAATAGACAGTAGGAGACAAAGGAAAGCAGGGAGACTAATTAGGAAATTTCTCAAAGTTTACGGATTGAGGATGGAATGCTGTTTAATGAAATGAAATAGGATGGGAAAAATACATGTTAGCACTAGGAATTAGGGCAGTTTTGCTAGTTAGGTAATATGAAAATACAGAAATTTGTGGTTTTTTATTTTATTTAAACTCAATTAATTAACATATACTGTTATTAGTTTCAGAGGTAGTGATTCATCGGTTGCATATAACACCCAGTGCTCAATCAATCAAGTGCCTTCCTTAAAGCCCATCACCCAGTTACCCCATTTCCCCACCCACCTCTTTTTCAGCACCCCTCAGTTTGTTTCCTATAGATAAGAGTCTTTGGGGCGCCTGGGTGGCTAAGTCGGTTAAGCCTCTGCCTTCTGCTCAGGTCATGAACTGAGGGTCCTAGGATAGAGGCCCACACTGGGACCCAGATGATGCCCCTCATTGGGCTCCCCGCTTGGCGGGGAGTCTGCTTCTCCCTCTGCCCCTCACCTCAGTGCGCGTACTCTCTCTCTCTCAAATAAATAAATAAATGAAATCTTAAAAAAAAAAAAAGAAGATTCTTACGGTTTGTCTCCCTTTCTGATTTCATCTTACTTTATTTTTCCCTCCCTTCCCTTATGATTCTGTTTTTTTTTTAGGATTTGTTATTATTTACTTATTTATTTGACAGAGAGAGAGACACACAGTGAGAGAGGGAACGTAGGCTTCCCACTCTGCCCAACGTAGGTCTCGATCCCAGGATCCTGGGACCATGACCTGAGCCGAAGGCAGATGCTTATTGACTGAGCCACTCAGGCACCCCCTCTGTTTTGCTTGTTAAATTCCACATATGAGTGAAATCATATAATTGTTCTATTTTCTATATTAAAAAAATTGTTCTACTTTTAAAAAAGATTTTATTTTTAAGTAATCTTTACACCCAATGTGGGGCTCTAATTCACAACCCCGAGATCAAGAGTTGAACAATTTACTGACTGAGCCAGCTAGGCACCCCCAAAATACAGAAATTTCTCCTTTGTTGTTATAGTAAAAAAAATGAATTTTTTCTTTGTATTTTTTTATTGTGTTAAATGTACTTTATTTAAAATTTACAATTTTAGGGTCACCTGGGTGGCTCAGTCATTAAGTGTCTGCCTTCGGCTTAGGTCATGATCCTTGGGTCCTGGGATTGAGCCCTGCATGGGGTTCCCTGCTCAACAGGGAGACTGCTTCTCCCTCTCCCACTCCCCCTGCCTGTGTTCCCTCTCTCTTTATGTCTCTCTCTGTCAAATAAATAAATAAATAAAATCTTTAAATAAAATAAAATTTACAATTTTAACCGTTTTTCATTGTACAATTTAGAAGCATTAGTTACACTTACAATGTTGTGCAATCATTCCGCTCTGGGGAGCTTTTGGTTCCTGACATTAGACATGTAACATTTAAATAATGATACTATACAGGCCTGCATTTCCCCACAGATATCTGAAATTGGGAACATGGGGAAAAATAAAAACAATTTTTAAAAGATTTGATTTATTTATTTGACAGAGAGATAGAGTGCACAAGTAGGCAGAGCAGCAGGCAGAGGGAGAAGCAGAAGCAGGCTCTCATCTGAGCAGGAAGCCAGATGCAGGGCTCAGTCCCAGCATCCGGCCATCATGACCTGCACCAAGGGCAGCCGCTCAACTGATTGAGCCACCGACGGGCGGTGAAAAATAAAATTTAAATCTGGACTCATCATTAGTGACTACATGTGGCTAGAAACACCTTGCAGAAGCATATCCACAGAAATAGAAAGAGGAGACCAGTGCAGTGATAAGAAAGGTTGGAATAGGGACGCCTGGATGGCTCAGTGGGTTAAGCCGTTGCTTTCCGCTCCGGTCATGATATCAGGGTCCTGGGATCGAGTCCTGCATCGGGCTCTCTGCTCGGCAGGGAGCCTGTTTCTCCCCTCCCCTCTCTGCCTGCCTCTCTGCCTACTTGTGATCTCTGTCTGTCAAATAAATAAATAAAATCTTAAAAAAAAAACAAGAAAGGTTGGAATAAGTATGGAGGAAAGTCATAAAGGATAGCTTCTGAAAGAGAGGATATAAGTTCAGAACAACTTTGGTCATAAAGAATAGGGATGATTTTGCCCAGCCTGGAAGTGATGAGGGGTTCCCAGTAAGAGAATACTGCTCCTAAGGAGTGTAGTTAAGTAGTAAGAGTCTTGGAATATAGTGGAGAAGGGAGAAGGAACTGGGGAGTGTCTGAGAGTTTAGGGCTGAAACGGGTGGGGAGTAGAACTCGGTGAAATCTGAGAGCCAAGCACAAAGCACAGATTCAGGAAGGGCGGACAAGGCATAAGTATCTGTGTAATTTGTAGGGCCCCAAAGAAAGAACAATCTGCTTTAGCAATATTTCTTTCACAGAGGTGATGGGGTGGAGTGAAACTTAGTAGGTGGTAGGAAGGGCAGAAACTGAGGTTCAGCGAGCAGCTCTGTGAAGGCAGAACTGATTTCGTGGGAGATGGTGCAATCTCAGAGATTCCTGGAAAGAGCAGAAAGGGAACCCAAGATTGGTTCTGGAAAGGATTCATCAGAGGTAGTTCAGAAGGTAGCCCGATGGGCGTTTACAAGTCAGTGGGCTGGGGAGAGCTTTCTGAGGTGGTGGGGTTTCGGTGGGTCCTTCCCCGGGGCCACGCTTCTCCTCCGTTAGAAGAGAAGAGGCCTGAAAAGCGAGGCCGGGAGTAGGGTCGTGGGGTGACGCCAGCTGGGGGAGGAGGAGAGCACCGGCGACTCCCACTTGGGACCCGGGCCCAGGCCCCGCCCCAGGCGTACGCCATCAGCCCGCGCCGCGCAGCGGGTGTTATTCCGTCCCGCCCGCGCGGCGGTCGGTGCTCTGTCACCGCCCGCTGTGGCCATGGCCCCAGCCCGTGGCTTATAAATTGGCGACCGGAGTCCCCGACGCGGGCCCGGTCCTGATGGCGGCGGCGGCGGCGGCGGCCCTGGCAGCGGCCGACCCCCCTCCCGCGATGCCGCCGGCGGCAGGAGCCGGAGGGCCCACCGCCCGTCGGGACTTCTACTGGCTGCGCTCCTTTCTGGCTGGAGGTGGGTGTCTAGCCGGGAGGACCCGGTCGTAGTGGGGTGGCAGGGCAGGATCCGGGGCAGTTACCGGGCTTGCGGCCGCGGTGACATTCTTGGACTCTGGCTGCTTCAGTGCCCGGCTGGATATTTGCCCTGACCTGTGTGCTCTTTCTAATAATCACTTGTCTAGTGACAGCAGGATCCTGGGGAGGAAGGGCCTCGAGCTGTCAGGAAGCGGCTGGGGAGGTGGACCGGCGGAACCAAGGACCCATTCTTCAGGGTTGGATAGTAGGGAAAAGAGCCGTATCCTTTACAAAGACTCTAGGGTTTCAGTGAAACATTTCTGGGTACCCCTTTCTTTTATAAAGACCATAAACGACCCAGTATAGAATTGGATTTTGCCGTTTGCTTTAAAGAAAAAAAAATATTGGAGGACAGCTTTTTTTTTTTTTTTAAAGATTTTATTTATTCATTTGTTAGAGAGAGAGAGAGAGCGCGAGCACAGGCAGACAGAGTGGTAGGCAGAGGCAGAGGGAGAAGCAGGCTCCCTGCCGAGCAAGGAGCCCGATGTGGGACTCGATCCCAGGACACTGGGATCATGACCTGAGCCAAAGGCAGCTGTTTAACCAACTGAGCCACCCAGGCGTCCCTGGAGGACAGCTTTTTAAAGTTGACTAGGAAATTGTGCAAAATTGCCTACAACCAAAACTGGCTCCGGTTATTCTGGTAAACTGGTCTATGGCTACATTACAGGTAGCTGGTGCAGCCTTTCTATCTGTGTCACTGTGAGGCCAGAAAGTTCATAATTGTCTCTTAAAAACTTCCTCTGCCTTTCCATAAAGAAGTGTTTTCGATCTCTACCCTCTCTTAATTGATTGGTTGTCAATACTTAATTACTTGTTAAGGCTGGGAATTTTTTTTAAAATTCTACATTATACGAGCTTTTAGAAAGAGTATCTGTAGGGTGCAGTAGTATTAAGAATTTATTTTGTTCTGATAAAAACGGCATTCATGCATGTATACAAGGAATATGAGTGCCCGCTATGTGCCTGCTACATGTTCGGTGTGTATCAGGGAACAAAACAAAGATCCTGGAGTTTACATTGATTGGAGAGTTGAGAGGAGAAAGAGAATAAATAAAATGAGAAAGTAAGTTATATAGTAAGTTAGAAGGTGATGAATGCAATGGGAAGAAGTAAAAAGGAGAAGGGGGCAAGGAAATGCAGAGGCTGCGTGGGTGCAGTGTTAAATAGGATATTCATGGTAAGTCTCTTGGAGAGAATGACACTTTAGCAGACTTAACGTAGTGAAGGAGTTGAGCAAGTTGATATCTCAAGAGGAGCATTTCAGGCCTTAAGAAAAGCTGTGTAGCTGTAACCAAGTGGTGTTGATGGCAGAAGGAGGTTAGAGGCCATGGGAGGCTGAATGAAGGGCTTTCCAAACAATTGTAAAGATTCCACCGTTTATTTGGAATGAAGTAGGAACTGCCCATTTCTTTTCTAAAGTATCTGTTTCATTTTGTGTCCCCACTATCTTGTCAACATTTGCTGTTATCAGAGTTTTTGTCCTCTGTGTTTGTGTAGTTGTGTGTGTTTTTCTCTTTAAATAGGTGTTTAAAGATATATAATTGTGTTTTTTAAAAAAGATTTTATTTATTTATTTGGCAGAGAGAGAGGCAGGCAGAGAGAGAGGTGGAAGCAGGCTCCCTGCTCAGCAGAGAATCAGATGTGACGCTCGATCCCAAAACCCTGAGATCATGACCTGGGCCGAAAGCAGAGGCTTAACCCACTGAGCCACCCAGGTGCCCCTATAACTGAGGTTTTAATTTGCATTTCCCTGATGACTAATGATGCTGAATATATTTTCATATTCTTTTTGGCCATTTGTGTCTCTTGGTAAAGTGCTGCTTCAGATTTTTAGGAAGTGTGAATACTTTTGAAGGAGTTCCTGGTCCCGGTGATATGAAAAAATACCTTTGGGCAAGTTACTTTAGCCTCCTTCTGCCTCAGTTTTCATATCCTTTAAAATATTTTATTTATTTATTTGAGAGAGGGACAGTGAGAGAGCATGATCGAGGAGAAGGTCAGAGGGAGAAGCAGACTCCCGTGGAGCTGGGAGCTCGATGCGGGACTCAGTCCTGGGACTCCAGGATCATGACCTGAGCTGAACGCAGTTGCTTAACCAACTGAGCCACCCAGGCACCCAGTTTTCATATCCTTTAAATGGGAAAAGATTTCCTACTTTAGAAGGTTGTAATGATTACATGAGATAGTAGCTGGAAAAGCCTTGGCGTAGTGTCCTGAGTTAAATCTCTTGGCATAGGGGCTCCTGGGTGGCTTAATCAGTTGGGTATCTGCCTTCAGCTCGGGTCATGATCCCAGGGTCCTGGGATCCAGCCCCACATGGGGCTCCCTGCTTCTTCTTTTCCTCTGCCTGAGAGTCCCTCTGCTTTTGCGTGCGCTCTCCCTCTCTGTGTCAAATAAATAAATAAAACCTTTTAAAAAATCTCTTAGCCTGGTATGTGGTACATGGTAAGCACTCAAAACTTGTTAACTATTATTGTTGATTAGCCTTGGCCACTATCTTCATCTCATTTGCTCAAAAGGAAGATAAAAGCTGGATGACATAACTCAATGGATTGTTGTAATGATCAATTGAGCTATGAAGTAGTGTGATTAAGTGAGTTAAGGTACTATCAAAGGAAACTACTTATAGAACACATTCTAAATAATTTCATTATGTGGTTAGTTCATAATGACTGGGAAGATAAATAACATAATATTATGAAACCAAATATATCCAACTGCAAATTATTTTAAGTTTATCCTCAATCTTGGGTAGCCATGACTATGATTTGCTTTAGTTCAGATAAAGGGAGCTTGATTTAGAAACTTATATGTGGATTTAATATTTGAATATGAATAGGCATCTTATTTTTGATATCTCAGAATATGGATTTTTAAAAATTAATTAATTAATTAATTATTTGACAGAGATCACAAGTAAGCAGAGAGGCAGGCAGAGAAAGAAAGAGGAGGAAGTGGACTCCCTGCCGAGCAGAGAGCCTGATGTGCGGCTAGATCCCAGGACCCTGACTGAGATCATGACCCGAGTGGAAGGCAGAGGCTTTAACCCACTGAGCCACCAGGCACCCCAGAATATGGATTTTAATTAACATTAGTTACGTGGTAGGCTATTAAATAAATGTGTGTGGACTTTGAGTGATTTTTTCCTACATTTTAAAAAGTTTGTAGGGGCTCCTGGGTGGGTCAATCAGTTAAATGTCTGTCTTCTGCCTTTGGCTCAAGCCATGACCCCATCCAAGGTCTGAGGATTGAGCCCCATGTCAGGCTCCCTGCTCAGCAGGGAGCACACCTGCTCGTGTGCTCTCTCTCTCTTTCACTCACTCTCTCCCAAATAAATAAAATATTAAAAAAAATAAAAACTCTACATTCATTTATTTTTTAAAGATATTATTTATTTTATTTTTTAAAGATTTTATTTATTTATTTGACAAAGAAAGAGATCACAAGTAGGCAGATAGGCAGGCAGAGAGAGAGGGGGAAGCAGGCTCCCTGCTGAGCAGAGAGCCCAGTGTGGGGCTCTATCCCAGGACCCTGAGATCATGACCTGAGCCGAAGGCAGCGGCTTAACCCACTGAGCCAGCCAGGTGCCCCGATTTTATTTATTTTAGAATGAGAAAGAAATCAAGCTGGGGGAGAAGGAGAGGGAGGAGCAGACTCCCAGCAGAGCAGGGAGCCGGATGTGGGGCTTTATCCCAGGACCACAGGATCATGATCTGATCCAAAGGCCGATGTTTAACCGATTGAGCCACCCAGGTGCCCCCACATTTATTTATTTAATAGATATTTATTGAGTGCCTGTTATGTGCCAGGCCCTGTACTGGGTCTCTGGCAATATAGTAATAAAGGTGACCCACAAAATCCCAGTACTTTTGTACCTCTGGATCAAATATGCAATTGTGAAGAGCTTAATGTAATCATAAAAAGACACCAGAGACTTTTTATCCACCTTTTTATAATGTAACAGCCTATTTTTTTTAAAGATGTTATTTATTTATTTGACAGGGAGAGAGAGAGATCTTAAGTAGGCAGAGAGGCAGGCAGAGAGAGAGGGAGATCGATGTCGATGTAGGGCTCCTAGGACCCTGAGGATCATGACCTGAGCCGAAGGCAGAGGCTTAACCCACTGAGCCACCCAGGCTATAACAGCCTATTTTATCAAAGGCTTATAACATGTAAGGTACTTTACAGAATTATCTTGGTCTTTTTGGGCTACTATAACAAAAATATCATAATCTGGATATTTTATAAGCAACTTTTTTCCTTCCTTCTTTCTTTTCTTACTTCCTTTTTATCAACCTGGAAGCTCCATACACTTATTTCTTACAGTTCTGGAAGTTGGAAAAGCCAAATCATGGTGTCAACAGATTTGGTGTCTGGTGAGGACCTGTTTCCTCACAGATAGCACCTTCTCTCAGTGTTTTCACATAGTGGGAGGGGCCAGGGATTTCTCTGGGCTTTTATATAGGGCATTAACCTTGTTCGTGAGGGCTCCACCCTGCTGACCTCATCAATTCCTAAAAGCCTCACCTCTAAATGTCATCACTTTGGGAATTAGTTTTCAACATATGAATTTGGGAGGACACAGTCTATAGCAAAGTCTTCATATATTATTGTCTTAGAAGCATGCCAAGGTAGTAGGGCTGCCCTGGATTCTGACCTGCACTAAAGCTCATATACACACATTACTATCATCCGTATGTCTGTACAGTGACATGTGGTAGGGACCAAATATGTAATTGCTGAATGGGTATGCTCAATTTTATGGGTAAAAGTTGGTTGTTTCTTTTTTTTTTTTTTTTTTAAGATTTTATTTATTTATTTGACACAGATCACAAGTAGGCAGAGAGGCAGGCAGAGAGAGAGAGAGGGAAGCAGGCTCCCTGCTGAGCAGAGAGCCCAATGTGGGACTCAATCCCAGGACCCTGAGATCATGACCTGAGCCGAAGGTAGAGGCTTTAACCCACTGAGCCACTCAGGCACCTCAGAAGTTGGTTGTTTCAATGAAAGAGTCATCCAGAAGAGGTTACTTGAAACAGAGCCTCATGGCTGGGTAAATACCTTCAAGTGTCTGTCTCCATAACTACATTTAGCAAGATTCCCAGTGTTCATCAGGTATTAGGGGGAAGATTTACACTCTTCAAATTTATTTTTAAGTCTGACATACTCAGTTATTAAGTTACAGGGAACAGGGGCCAATCATCTACATATCCCTGCAACTGGGCAGTTCTACCCATGGAGACCAAATTAGAAATCAGAAGGTGTGCTGGCTGAATAAATAACGATTTCCATGTGGAAAGAAATGGCATGCAATTTCATGCTGACTGTTTAAAAATTTTGTAGGTATTGCTGGATGCTGTGCCAAAACAACGGTTGCTCCTTTGGATCGAGTAAAGGTTTTATTACAAGCTCACAATCACCATTACAAACATTTAGGTGAGTCAATGGATGTTAAAGGTAAAAGTGAATGAAAACATTATCCATCTGCTGGCTTTGTTTCCAGTTGTGAATTAGAGTAGAAAGAGGATGCAAAAGAGAGTTTCAGTTTGTGAACAAATTTTGCAAGAGATTTATCTGTTAGCTAAACTTTAACCTTTTCATTTGCAGTAGTGGTTAAATATATTATCATTTTAGGATACTAATATTCTCTAAACCAACATCTTAGAATCATTGAAGTAAGTACTGTTTGTTTATTGGAATTAGAGTCATGTGCTTTCCAGACACATAACAGCTCAGCCTGATTTTTTTTTTTAATTAAAAAAAATTTTTTTTTAAATATTTTATTTATTTATTTGACAGAGATCACAAGTAGGCAGAGAGGCAGGCAGAGAGAGAGGGAGAAGCAGGCTCCCCGCTGAGCAGAGAGCCCGATGTGGGACTCGATCCCAGGATCCTGGGATCATGACCTGAGCCAAAGGCAGAGGCTTTAACCCACTGAGCCACCCAGGTGCCCCAGCCTGATTTTTTTTAAAGATTTTATTTATTTATTTGACAGAGGGAGAGAAATCACAAGTAGGCAGAGAGTTAGGCAGAGAGAGGGGGAAGCAGGCCTCCTGCTAAGCAGAAAGCCCGATGTGGGACTTGATTCCAGATCCCTGAGATAATGACCCCAGCCGAAGGCAGAGGCTTAACCCGCTGAGCCACCAGGTGCCCCTGATTTTTTTTTTTTTTTTAAGATTTTATTTATTTGTCAGAGAGAAAGAGGGAATACAAGCAGGGGAAGCGGCCGGCAGAGCAGGCAGAGGGAGAAGCAGGCTCCCCAGCTAAGCAGGGAGCTGGATGTGGAACTTCATTCCAG
The DNA here is from genome assembly GCA_003697995.1 of Taxidea taxus jeffersonii. Classification (NCBI taxonomy): domain Eukaryota; kingdom Metazoa; phylum Chordata; class Mammalia; order Carnivora; family Mustelidae; genus Taxidea; species Taxidea taxus. Next base: position 62,146 of record RCUC01169716.1, read on the forward strand.
GACCCTGGGATCATTACCTGAGCCAAAGGCAGAGGCCTAACCACTGAGCAACCCAGGCGCCCCCCTCAGGCTGACTTTTAAAAAATATCTAATTAGTGATGGAGATAAGGTTTATTCCTTTATTTATTTAAAGATTTATTTATTTATTTATTATTATTATTTTTTAAAGATTTTTTTAAAAAGATTTTTATTTATTTATTTGACAGAGAGAGATCACAAGTAGGCAGAGAGGCAGGCAGAGAGAGAAGGAAGGGAAGCAGGCTCTCCGCTGAGCAGAGAGCCCGATGTGGGGCTTGATCCCAGGACCCTGGGATCATGACCTGAGCCGAAGGCAGAGGCTTTAACCCACTGAGCCACCCAGGCGCCCCTTATTTTTTAAAGATTTTATTTATTTGACAGAGATCACAAGTAGGCAGAGAAGCAGGCAGAGAGAGGGGAGGAAGCAGGCTCCCCGTGGAGCAGAGAGCCTTATGTGGGACTCGATCCCAGGACCCTGAGATCATGACCTGAGCCAAAGGCAGAGGCTTAACCCACTGAGCCACCCAGGCGTCCATAAAGATTTATTTAGATTTCTGTATTTATTTGAGTGAAAGAGCACACCTGTGAGTTGGCAGGGAGAGGCAGGAGGGAGAGAGAATCCTCTCCACTGAGCATGGAGCCTGACACAGACCTTAATCCCAGGACCCTTGAGATCATGACCTGAGCTGAAATCAAGAGCAGGCTGCTTAACTGACTCAGCCACCGAGGTGCCCCTATTTTTTATTTTTAATGTAATCTTTACACCCAACGTGGGGCTCTTATCGACCCTGAAGTCAAAATTTTTGCAAGCTCTACTGACTGAGCCAGCCAGGCACCCTATTCCTTTAAACACCTAGTTGAACAAGC
>RCUC01169717.1:0-22406 GCA_003697995.1 Taxidea taxus jeffersonii
ATACATATATTTTTCATTTGTTGCCTTTGCTTTTGGCATCCAAAAAAAAAAAAGTCATTGCCAAGGCACTAAAGAGCTTACCTCTTATATTTTCTTCCAAGAATTTTGTTTCAGGTCTTACCTTCAAGTCCTCATTTTTGAGTTGATTTTTGTGTATGATGAAATGAGTCAAGTTTCATTCTTTTGCATATGGATATCCAGTTTTTCCAGTATCATTTATTGAAGAGACCATTTTTCCTTATTGTATATTCTTGATGTTTTTTCAAAAGTTACTTGACTCTACGTGTATGGGTTTATTTCTGAGATCTCTTTTCTGTTCCATTTAAATGCCCATTTTTATGATAATACTACACTGTGTGATTACTATAGCTCTATTACTACATATAATTTAAAATCAGAAAGTATGATGTCACCAGCTTTGTTCTTTCTCAGGATTGCTTTGGCTATTCACAATCTTTTCACCTCCTTAGTTAAATATATTTCTAAGTATTTTTATTGTGTTTGGTGTTATTGTAAATGGGATTTTTAATTTCTTTTTCATATAATTTGTTGTTAGTGTATAGAAACACTACTGATATCAGTATGTTCATATTGTATCCTGCAACTTTCCTGAATTTGTTAGTTACATCTAACAGTTTTTTGGTGGAATGTTTAGGATTTTCTGTATACAAAATCATGTCATCTGCAAATAGACAGAGCTTACTTTTTCCTTTCTGATTTAGAAAACTTTTAGGTTTTTTTTTTTTTTTTCTTGCCTGATTGCACTGAGTCGGTGTGGTGAGAGTGGGCATCCTTGTCTTGTTCCTGGTCTTAGAGGAAAAGCTGCCAAGCTTTCATCATTGAGTATGATATATGGGTGCTTATCCTGTATGGCTTTTATTATTATGTTGAGGTATGTTTCTTCATCTATTTTGTTGAGGGTGTTTATCATGAATGGATGTTGAATTCTGTCAATTGCTTTTTATGCATCCACTGAGATTATCATAAGATTTTTATCTTTTATTCTATTAAAGATGTTATTTATTATTATTATTATATTCTTCTTTTATTATTATTATGTTTTTTATTGATTTGTATATATCGAACCATCTGTGTATCACAAGGATGAATCCTGCCTGATCATAATGTATGGTACTTTTATTGTGATTTGAATTTGGTTTGCTGATGTTTATTGAGAATTTTTCATCCATGTTCAGAGAGGATATTGGTCTGTGGTTTTTTGTTTTGTTTTGTTTTTCCATGTAGTGTCTTTATCTGGCTTTGGTATCAAGACAATGCTGGCCATGTAAAATGAATTTGGGAGTGTTCCTTCCTCTTCAATTTTTTGGAAGAGTTTGATAAGGATTGATGTTAATGCTTCTTTAATGTTTTGTAGAATTCAACCAATATAATTATCTGGTCCTGGTCTTCTTGTCATTGAGAGGTTTTTGAGTAATGATTCTATGTCTTTACTCATTATTGGTCTGTTCATATTTTCTATTTCATGATTCAGTCTTTATAGGTTATATGTTTCTACGAATTTATTATTTCTTTTTGGTTTCCAATTATTGCCATATAATGGTTCACAGTAATCTTTTATGATATTTGTATAGCTGTGCTATCAGGTCTCCTTTTTCATTTCTGATTTTAATTGTTTTTTTCTGTTTGAGTAGAGTTAACACAATGTTCCATTAGTTTCAGGTGTACAATATAGTCATTCAATTTCTTTATACGTTATGCTATGTTCACCAAAAATGTAGCTACCATGTTTTTTTAAATCACTTAAAAAGGAAAGATTATTTATTTATTTGAGAGAGAGAGAGCACGAGCCAGGAGGAAGGGGCAGAGGGAGAGAGGGAAGGAGACTCCCTGCTGAGTCAGGGAGCCCAATGCAGGTCTCAATCCCGGGACCCCAAGATCATGATCTGAGGCGAAGACAGATGCTTAACTGATCGAGTCACCTTGGTGCCCCTGTAGCTTCCATGTTTCACTATACAATACTATTGCAATAACATTGACTCTATTCCCTATGCTATGGCTTTTATTTCCATGACTTATTTGTTCCATAGCTAGAAGTCTATATCTTCCACTCCCCTTCATACGTTTTTGCCCATCCCTTCACTCCTACTCCCCTGGCAGCCATCAGGTTATCCTCTGTATTTATATAGGTCTGATTCTGCATTTGGTCTGTTTACTCATTTTGAGTTTTTTAGGTTCCACATTTGTCTTTCTCAGTATGACTTAATTCACTGTGCATAATACCATCCAAGTCATCCATTTTGTTGCATATGGCATGATCTCATCCTTTTAAGGCTGCATAAAATTCCATTTTCTGTCTTTCTTTCTTCCTTCCTCCCTTTCTTTCTTCCTACCTCCCTTCCTTCCTTTCTCTCTTCTTTCCTCCGTCCCTCTGTTTCTTTCTTCCTTTTTTTCTTTCATTCTTTCCTTCCTTCTTTTTTTTCTTTCATTCTTCTTTTCTCTTTCTTTCTACCTTCCTTCCTTCCTTTCTTCCTTTTTTTTCTATTATGTTGTGTTAGTCACCATACAGTACATCATTAGTTTTTGATGTAGTGTTCCATGATTCATTGTTTGTGTATAACACCCAGTGTCCTCCTAAATACCCATCACCATCCCCCACCCCTCTCTCCTCTAAAACCCTCAGTTTGTTCCATTTCCTATTTCTTCCTTATCCATTTGTCTATTGATAGAAATGTAGGTTGCTTTCATATCTTGGCTATTGTCAATTGTGCTGCAATAAATATAGGAATGTATATGTCTTTTCAAAATTAGCATTTTCATTTTCTTGGGTAAATAGTAGTGTAATTAATGGGTCATATGGTATTTCTATTTTTTAATTTTTTGTGGAACCTCCATATTGTTTTCCACAGTTTCTGTAGCAGTGTGCACTCTCACTAACACTACATAAGAATTCCTTTTTTTTTTCACATCCTTGCCAACACTTGTTATTTCTTGTGTTTTTGATTGTAGCAATTCTGACAGTTATAAGATGATATGTCATTGTCATTTTGATTTGCATTTCTCTGCTGATGGGTGATGTTGAGCATCTTTTCATAGTCTTTGGTCATCTGTATGTCTTTTTTTAAATTTTTTTAAAATTTTTATATAAACATATAATGTAACCCCACCACCCTCTCCCAACACCCCCCCCACCCCCCTCAGTTTGTTTTATGACATTAAGAGTCTCTTTTGGTTTGTCTCCCTCCCAATCCCATCTTGAAAAACTTCCTTTCAGGTCTTTTGCCCATTTTTAAACTGGAATTTTTTTAAGTGTTGAGTTAGAGAAGTTCTTTATGTATTTTAGATATTAACTCTTTATTGGATATGTCTCTTGGAAATATCTTCTCTTATTCTGTAGGTTGTCTTTTTGTTTTGTTTATGGTTTACTTTGCTGTGCAAAAGCTCTTTATTTTGATGTAGTCCCAATAGTTTATTTCTGCTTTGTTTCCCTTGCCCTAGAGAACATATCTAAAACATATCTAAAAAAATGTTGATATGACTGATATCAGAGAAATTACTGCCTGTGTTCTTTTCTAGGATTTTTATGGTTTCAGGTCTCATATCTAGGTCTTTAAGCCATTCTGAGTTTATTTTTGTGTATGGTTTTAGAAGGTGGTCCATTTTTATTATTTTATATAGCTGTCCTGTTTCCCTATGCCATTTATTAAAGAGACTGTCTTTTCCCCATTTTGTAGTCTTGCTCCTTTGTCATAGGTTAATTGAGCTAATGAGTTTAGGTCTATTTCTGAGCTCTCTTCTATTCCACTGATCTGTGTGTCTATTTTTGTGACAGTACCATAATGTTTTGATTATGGAAATCTGGAATTGTGATATCTCTGCTTTGTTTTTCTTTCTCAAGATTGCTATGTCTATTTGAGGTATTTTGTGACCAAGAAAAAAAGACAAAGGACCCAAATAAACAAAAACATAAATGGAAGAGGAGAAGTAACAACTGATACCATAGAAATACAAAGTATTATAAGAGAATACTGTGAAAAATAATATGCCAACAAATTGGACAACCTAGAGGAAATGGATAAAATCCTAGGAACATATAATCTTCCAAAACTGAATCAGGAAGAAATAGAAAATCATTTCTGATTTATTTATTATTCTTATCTTTTCCTCTTAGTGTAGCCAAAGTTTTGTTTAGTTTTTTGGTTTTTGTTTTGTTTTGTTTTACAGAGAGAGATCATAAGCAGGCAGAGAGGCAGGAAGAGAGCAGGGAGGGGGCATGGAGAAGAGGCTCCCTGCTGAGAAGACTGGATGCAGGGCTCAATCCTAGGACCTTGGGATCATGATCTGAGCAGAAGGCAGAGGCTTAACCCACTGAGCCACTCAGGCGCCCATTGTTTAGTTTTGTTAATCTTCTCTATTATATTTCTGGTGTCTGTTTTATTTATTTCTGCTCTGATATTTATTATTGCCCATTTTACCCCAACATTTATTCATTTGTTGATTTTCTGTCTGGATGGTTTTTCTACAATTGAAAATAGGGTATTAAAGTCTTCCACTCATTTGGTATTGTCTGTTTCTCTCTTCAGACTTTTTTTTTTAAAGATTTTATTTATTTTATTTAAGAGACAGAGATCACAAGTAGGCAGAGGCAGGCACAGAGAGAGGAAGGGAAGCAGGCTCCCTGCTGAGCAGAGAGCCCAATGCGGGGCTCTCAATCCCAGGACCCTGGGATCATGACCTGAGCTGAAGGCAGAGGCTTTAACCCACTGAGCCACCAAGGCGCCCCTCTTCAGACTTTTTTAAAAAGATTTACTCATTTTAGAGAGAGAGTGTGGGGGAGGGGCAAAGGAGAGGGGACAGGGAGTCTTAAGTAGACTCTGCATTGAGTGCAGAACATGATGCGGGCTCCATCTCATGACCCTGATCATGACCTAAGCCAAAACCCAAATCTGGATGCTCTACCAACTGTGCCAGCCAGGCGCCCCTCTCTTTAGATCTAGTAGTATTTGCTTAATATATTTCGGTGCTCTCATGTTGGATGCATATATATATTTAAGATTATTGTAACTTCTTGATCAGTAGACTCTTGCATCATTCTAAAATGGCCTTCTTTGTCTTTTGTTACTATTTTTGGCTTAAATTCTCTTTTGTCTAATGTAAGTAAAGCTACTCCTGCTCTCTTTTGGTTTCCACTTGCATGGAATATCTTTTTCCATCCATTCACTTTTAGCCTACGTGTATTAAAGCTGAGATGAGTCTTTTGTAGGAAGCATATATGTGGGTCTTATATATTTTATCTGTTCAGCCACTTTTGTTTTTTTTTCCTGGGAGAAATCAGTGCATTTTCATCTACAGTAATTATTGATAGGTAAAGACTTACTTATGCCATCTCATTGTTTCCTAGCTGTTTTATCGTTCCCTTATACCTTTCTTCCTCTTTGACTGCCTTCCTTTCTGAATTGATGATTTTCTGTAGTGGTATGCTTTGATTCTCTTTTACGTATCATTTGTGAATCTATTGTAGGTTTCTGCTTTTTGGTTACCATGAGGCTTCCATGAAACATCTTTTATGTATAGCCATCTATTTCATACTGATAACAATTAAACTTCAATCGCATATGAAAACTCTACCCTTTTACTCCCCTTTTGTATTTTTGATGTCACAGTTTACTTCTTTTTATATTGCATATCCATTAAATCATTGTAGCTGTAGTTTTTTATTTCATTTCATTTTTTTCAGTGTTCCAAAATTCATTGTTTATACACCATACCCAGTGCTCCAGGCAATATATAGCTGTAGTTATTTTTAAAAACTTCTGACCTCTAACTGTTAAACTAGAGTTAAATGGTTAACATAACAGTGTTGTGTATTTTCATGTGTTTTCATGTCACTAATTACCATCCTTTCACTTCAGTTTCAAGTACTCCTTTCAGCATTTCTTGTAAGGCAGTTCTAGTGGTAGTGAGCTCCATCAGCTTTCATTTTTAGGGTAAGTCTTAACTTTGCCTTCCTTTCTGAAGGCAACTTTGCCAGGTTAAGTATTCTTGGTTGGCAGTTTCTTTCTCACAGGATTTTGAATATATCATTCCATTCTCTCCTGGCCTGCAAGGTCCCTGCTCAGAAATCTGCTGTAACTTTATGGGGCTTACCTTGTATGAGAGAGTCTTTTTCTCTTGTTGCTTTTGAAATTCTTTCTTTGTCTTTGATTTAGTGAGTTACATTATAATGCATCTTGTAAAAGATCATTTTGGGTTGAAATTTTGTAGTGACTTACTACCTTCATTAACATGGATCTCCAAATCTCTCCCCCAGGTTTGGGAAGTTCTCGGCCATTATTTCTTTAATTAAGCTCTTCACCACCTTTTTTGCTCCTCCTTCTGGGACTCCAGTGATCCTTGTTTTTTGTTTTGTTTTGATGGTGCCCCATGATTTTCATAGGTTTTCTTTATTCTTTTTCCTTTTTGTTCCCGTATTTGGATAATTTCAGTTAATCTCTCTTTTATGTCACTGATTCCTTATTCTGCTTTGTCAAGTCTGATATTGAAGGTCTCTATTGAACTATTCAGTTACTGTATTCTTCAGGTCCAAAATTTCTATTTGGTGTTTTTAGAAAATGTTCTCTCTTTCTTGAATTTTCCCTGTTTTTATTGTATTGTCTTCTTGTTTCTGTTGTTTATATGTGTTTTCTTAATAGTTTCCTGAACATCTTTAGAACAACTGTTTTGAATTATTTTTGAGCTATTCTTGGATCTCCATTTCTTTGGGGCCAGTTCCTGGAGGTTTACTCTATTCCTTTGGTGGAGTCATGTTTTCCTAATTGTGATTCCAATAGTCTTTTGAAGTAGTCACCTGAACTTTATGGGCTGACTTGGGTAATATAAGACTTTGACTTCAGAGTGGGAGCATGCTGATGCAGGGCACCAAGTGTGGGTGGTGGGTGGCATGCTTCTCTTTGGCTAAGGCCACTAGGGTCCACAGCATTGACAACACTGTGGTCCTTAGTAAGCATTCAAGGGGTCCATAGTGGCTTCAAGGGCAGTTGGGGCCTCAGTGACACTTCCTGGTACAATGGCTAGGGAGCAGGCATGTAGTGGTGGTGGCCAGAGCATGTGGTAGCATACTTGGCTGCAGAGTCTAGCTGCAGGTGCCTGTGTCATGTCATGTGCCAGTTGGGCACATCATGCAGTGGTGGGGTCATGGCAGGCAGCAAAGGACAGGTCCAGCTACAGACTCACCAGCATGCACTGCTGTGGCTGTTGGGTATTCCCATGGGTGCACAGTAGTATAGACTGTTGACAGGATTCAAACCTGGGATGTGCGGGTGCATAGCTGGTGGGGCTAATGACAGAATGCAGGGCCTAATCCAGGCCCACAAGCAATTACAGAATCCCCGGCTGTTGGTGTGCTCCCCTATGCCTCCACAATCTTAACTCCAAAGCCTGCACACTTCAGCCAAGGCCAGTGACAATTGTCAGGCTGGTCAGGGTTGCAGTGTGCAAGTGCACAGCTAGATGGGCTAGCCCCAAGTGCACACATGGTGGTGGGGTCAGCGTCGGGGGTCTAGACTGGCATCTTACACTTGTGCAACTACAGAGGCCCGGGCTGGCTGCTGGTGCGGTTTCCATGCTCTTTTCACAGCCTTAGAGGGGAATTAGTGGGAAGAGACCTTACTTCCATGGAGGCTAAGTTGGCCATTGATTTCTTCACTGGCTAAACCTGCCTGGCTTCACTGCAGGGGGTCCTGCTACGTGGCTGCTATTAGTAACTACTGTGTTTCTTCTTATTCCGAGTCATCTCTGCATGTCTCACCTTTGTTGGTCTCTGGGTGGGGTAAAACTGAATTGGGACCTTTGTGTAGTACCCGAAAGCCTGGAGAAGCTGGTCACTCACTCTGCTCTTCCTTTTTTGGTAAGTGGAACTCTTTCTGGCTGGGGCCCTTGGCACTGAGCAGTGCCAGCTTGAGGGGTGAGATGATGCAGGCAAAATGAAATGTTCTCCTTTTCTTGTGTTATTATTCACAAGTGTTTTTGCTTCACTGTGTTGCTAAGGTCTCTTAAGAGGACTCCTGAGCTCTTCCAGAGCCATTTTTGTTCTTGGAAGGGATGGAGGTCTCCTCCATCAATATTTTGGTGATGTCACTCCCAACTTTCCCAGATTTTTTTTTTCTCCTGAAACAATTTTATTGTACATAAGAGGAAAGAGTTCCATATACCCTTCACCCAGCTTCTCTTGATGTTAACATCTTACATTACCTGGTACATCTATCAGAACTAAAAAAATTAACATCAGTACAAACCCGTGAACTGAATTACAGAGTTCATTGGATCTTATCAGTTTCTCCAGTAGTGTCCTTTTTCTGTTGCAGGATCCAATCCAGGATACTAAGTTGCACTTAGAGTTATTGCTTACTCTTTTCTGACTTATTTTGAAACAATTACAGATTTGTAGGAAGTTGCAAGGTGGAGGGACCCTTCACCCAGTTTTCCTCCATGGTTATTCTTGCACAGTTAGAACACAGTATCAACACCACGAAGCTGACGCTGGCCCAGTGTGAGGGATCGTTCTCTGTCCTCCCGGGTAGATTTGTGTAGCTGCCACTGCACTCTCAATAGAGCTGTCCCACCACCACAAGGGTCTCCCTGAGAGCTCCCGGTTAGAGCCCCAGCCACCCGTTCGGCCTCCATCCCCAATCCCTGGCAACCACTAATCTAAGATTTTGTCATTTCAACAACATTGTGTACAGTGTGTGACCGTTTGGGATTGGCTTTTTTCACTCCACAGAATATTCCAGAGATGGATCCAGGTTGTTGCGTGTGTCGGTAGTTCATTTCTTTTGATTGCTGCGTAGTATTCCTTGGTATGCTCACTGTCCCATTGAAGGATGTCTGGGTGGCTATTCCAAATAAAGCTGCTATGAACATTCTTTACACGTTTTTGTGTTTTGTGTTTTTGTTAACGTTGGCTTTCTGAGGAAAATGTCCAGTAATACAGTTATGAGGTTGTGTGGTCATTGCATGCCAACTTTCCCAGATTTTTAAATTCACTCCAAAATTTGTAAATCATTGTGCTATATAGGAAAGGAGGGAGAAGTCAAGAACCATGTTTTATTGATCCTAGTTAGCACAATTCCTTATATGGACAGTCATTTAAAATTTACATTATTTACTTATCATCACTGTTACCCTTATAATTAATTTTGGAAATAAAAGCTATGATATTTTTTTTTAAAGATTTTATTTATTTATTTCAGAGAGAGAGAGAGCATGAGAGGAGAGAAGGTCAGAGGGAGAAGCAGACTCTCCGTGGAGCTGGGAGCCTGATGCGGGACTCGATCCCGGGACTCTGAGATCATGACCTGAGCCGAAGGCAGTTGCTTAACCAACTGAGCCACCCAGGCGCCCCAAAAGCTATGATATTTTTATTATTTCCTTTATCAAGCTCTAGAAGGCCATACCACAGTCTGGGGAGTCATCAGTGCCATCGTTGTCAATCAAAGTCAGCTACTCTCATCACCAGACCATCTCAGAAGAGCAGGAGAGGCCCCTACAGAGCATCTATTTGACTCATGTTGACCCATTAAGAGTACAGTACAAGACTCACAGCTGGGAATGTCTGCTGGAGATCCCACTAAAGTGGAGACCTTGGCAAACACCATTGGAAGAAATAAGCGAGAGGGGAGGTTGGTCAGTGAAAGGCAGCAGTGGCCACACTGAATCTGCAGGGAGAATAGTAGGCCTCATTAAGCTGCACTATGTAAAGATCCTTCCATATTTGCAGTATTTAGACAGTGTAAACAGCGTAAACACTAAGAGGTTGAATCTGTCCATTCCAGCAAGCCTGGACGCTTGCAGAGTCCCAAGAACTTATCAGGGGAGCTAAGGTTAACAATTTTGGATTTGGGGGGAGCCAATGTTCATGTTGTCATTAGACGGGTGAAGCAGTAATCCCAGAATCTTAGGAGGCTAAATGAAACATTTCCACAGGCTGCAGGTTCCAGGAAGTCCCTACAGCTCCCAATGGAAGACATGGCTTATCTGGGCCAAAGAATTTGGATACATCCTTAATTGGCCATACTTTTATGAAGGTTTGAAAACAACTCTAATAGGTTATCTAAAATACTGGTTTGATCAAAAGAATCAAGACTTATTTAAAAAGTCTTCAGTTATAGCACAAAAGTAAGACAGGAAAGTGCAAAGATCTGAGGTAACAAAGAAATAGAAAAAATTCAAATATGTAGATATATAGTAGAAGATGAAATTGTAAACTAGATCATACAGGGTGCTTTGTAGACTATCTTTAAAAATTTGTGTTTTAAGCATGATAGGATGTCACTGAAAGATTTTTTTTTAAGATTTTATTTATTTATTTGAGAGAGAGAGAGAGAGAAATAGTGAGAACACAAGCAGAGAGGAGAGGGAGAAGTAGGGAGCCAGTTGTGGGGCTCCATCCCAGGACCCTGGGATCATGACCTGAGCCAAAGGCAGATGCTTAATTGACTGAGCCACCCAGTTGCCTGTCATTGAAAGATTTTAAGCAATAGAGCGACATTAACTGAATTTATGTTTTCAAACTTTGCCTTATGGAACAGAAGGAGGCCAGGATGTAAACTGAAAGACCCTTTAGAAGACAGTTGGAATTTTCCAGGGAAGGTATGTTGATAGTTTGGACTAGGGTAGAGATAAGATATCTTTTCAGGTCTGAGTCAACTCGTCAGTGCTAGATTGGACTGGGAGGCCCAGGAAAGGGGGAATGAAGGATGACTTCTAGGTTTTGGCTTGAATAGCTGAGTATGTAATGGTGTCATTTGCTGAGATGGTGACGAATAGAAAGGAACATATTGAGATGGGAAAGGGAGAGAGAAAGGGAATGTTCCATTAGGGGCATAGGAATTTTGAAATGCTCCACAGACAGCCATTGGGGGTGTCGAGTAGACAGTTTGGTCCATGAGACTGGAACTTGGATGAAAGTCTGACCCGGAAATATGTCAGTGCTTGTATATGGTCTTCCAAGCTATGGAACTAGATGAAGTCACTTGCAGAGAGTTTCTATAGGGAAGAGGACCAGAACTGAGCCCTGAAGCCCTGAAGCCCTAAAACATTCGTTGTTTCAGCACGGGGGAAGCCAGCTAAGGATCCAGGGAGAAATTGTCCAAAAGGGAGGTGGAAACCAGGACTATGTCGTGGCAGAAAGACAGTGGGGTCAATATTGAATACAGTTGAGGGAAAGAAAGCCCCTATTGAATCTGGTAAACAAGAGGGCAAAAGCAGTTTCCATGGCTTGGTGGGGAAAGCTGAGGAGGGACAAGGGAGATGAGGAAGAAGAGACAGTACGGTTGGAAGCAGGCCCGTAGTGCTCTCCTCTCCAAGACGCTTGCAGAAGAGGGAAGGCTGGTTTACCCATAACAGTGGAGGGAAGGGAATTTCAAATTATTACCTCAACTGCTTTTCTTACTAGGTGATGGGGAGATGACTCACTTTTTTTTTTTAATCCATACATTGGTAAACATTGGATTGGGCTGTGTACGTGCATATACAGCATGTTGTTCATCATGTTGAGTTCGATTTAGTTTGATCAAATATTCTTTTAACTTTAAAAAGTATCTTTATAGGCTTCACCATGACAGTAAACATCTGTTTAGTGCCTGCTGAGATTTCTTCTAGTTCAGCTAATGTTCTAAATTGAAAATGATCATAGCCCCATCTTTGTGGACTTGTTTAGCTAGCGAAAGTAAAACTGTGTCATGTTCCCTGTTCTCTAGGACTCTCTCTGGAAGACAGTCAAGGCTTTTGTGAGCTTCCCGGCTATCTGGTAAATGAAGACAAATCCAAACATTTGGCCACTTTGCTTTATTTTTGTTTTGCTTATAATTTCAGAGATTCTATGTTAAACTCCATAACTTCATAGGAGAGATAGAGGCTCCTGGGCTAGCGGTGATACAACTGTGAGATCCAGACTCATTCCAATGTCAGGAGGCTGTAGCAGTTTCTAGGAAGTGTCAGAATTCTAATCATCCCTTGGCTTCTGGAGGTGAAAGCAGGACGTGTGGCCCTTCCATGACACAGAGGCAGTTAGGGAATTTTCTCATTGTGTAAATAATTGAAACTTTTATAGACATATTTTGAGAGATTAAAATTAGAAAATAGAAATCATTCACCATCCAATCGCTTGAAGATGGTTGTTATTACCATTTTTCTATATTCTGTTTTGGGGTGTAGGATTTTGATGCTTATTTTTAAAGCCATTGAGATTATTATCTATAGAGAGAGCTTTGTGTTTGGTTAAGGCTTGAGGGCTTTGGGTTATGTAGGAAGTTACAGATAATCTATCCATTTCTGTTTGTGAATCAGGAACACAATGATATTCAGACTGGTTTCTCTAGAGCCTGGCCATGAGGATTCATGTTCTTAGGAGTTTGCAGTGGCCTATTTTGTACAATGAGATTATAATTTTTTTTTTCTTTCTAATGTCTCATGGCCCCTGGCAAACACTTACAGTCTTAGGCAATGTGAGATTTTGACTTTGGTGAGTCACTTTAATTTATGGCCACTCTGACCACAGGGAAGTGGTTGTTTTAGATGTTGGTCTTGAACTAATGGTGTGTAGTCATGGTGCCTAGCAGGGGCTGGCTTTAGAATTTGAATTGCAACAGTTTCATTTTGAATGACACTGATATTTAATAGCTTTATAAGGTCTCACTGTCTGCCCGCAGGGGGCCACCAGGACCTCAGTAACAAGTGCATCTGAGGCAAGGATTCACTCAAAAGGACAAAAACATCTTGATTGGGGATAATTATTTGCTGCTTTTACAATCTGATTTTCAACCAGGTCTGCAGGGCAAGAATTTAATGCAACTAAATCATGTGTATGAGCTTGATAACTAGTATGCACGTAAAGGGCTTGTGCCGATGTGGGTTGGCTGCTCTCTTTTTGTGCTTTTTTTAAAAAATTGTATTTGCTAAGATTTTATTTATTTGACGGAAGGAGAGTGCAAGCAGGTGGAACAGCAGGCAGAGGGGAAGGGAGAGGGAGAAGCTGGCTCTCAACTGAGCAGGGACTCAATCCCAGAACCCTGGGATCCTGACCTGAGCCAAAGGCAAATGCATAACCCAGTGAGCCACCAGGGCACCCCAGTTAATAGTGTTTGAACTCAATTCAGAGCCAAGGGAGGAATCTATGGAGGGACTGAGCCATGGATATGCATGGTGTATAAAAAGCCTCTAAGAATCATTCCCTACTTTGACATCCAGAGCCTGTAGCATCTCAAACCCTAGGATGCATGGTCTCCAGTAGAAATGACACAGGGATTTGTCCCACAAGACCTCTAGAGGCGCACTTCACCAAAAAAGCCCCTTTATTTCAGGAACTTGCTGAAAGTGGTTCTCCTGCTGAAATAGTTCTGGGGAGGAACATTCCCTGCGAAGCTGGGTTCACCGACCTAAGATGTTCCACAACAAGGGGCAGTCTCCACTGTGGCTCGGGACCAAAAACACTGGTTTTTTCTCTCCTGGGAGAGAGTGCAGGCCCTGTCACCACGTGGGAGCCCACACCCATGCAGAAAGATGGCCCTCAAGAGGCAATGGAAACTGAACGGGAAGAGCTGCTTCTCAGGGTCTGATGCCGACTGCTTCCCTTGCCAGTTTAAAGGAAAAAAGGGAGAGAGAGGGAGAGAGAGACAGAAATATCTCAAATGACAGTCCCTGAGAAAAGAAATGAGTGACTCCCAGCCCCTACCACATCCTGGTCCCCAAAGTGGTAAATCTCATAGTATCAAATTTAACCTCTTTTGAGATGTTCTCCCAAGGATTTAAAAAATTGATATATAAAAGGACTCATTTACAAAAAAACAGGCTCTGAACTATAGAGAGCAATCAGATGGTTACCAGAGGGGAGGTTGGTGGGGGGATGTGTGAAATAGGTGAAGGAGATTAAGTGTGCACTTATAAAATTAAAAAAAATAAAAAAGAAAAGAAAGTGTGCACTTATGATGAGCACTGAGTAATGTATAGAAGTGTTGAATCAGTGTCTTATACACCTGAAACTAATTTAACACCATGTTAATTACACTGGAACTAAAATTAAAAAAATAAAATGATTGAAATTAAAAATGACTGAGCTACCCAGGCACCCTGATTAAAAATGAATGAATGAATAAATACATATACATATAAATAAAATTCATGGTTTAAAAACGTACATATCAGTAATTTTTAGTATACTATCATTATTGCCTGTTTACCATTAACTAAAACCAGTGACAAATTCCAGAATATTTCCATCACACCAAAAAGAAACCCCACATCTATTAGCAGTCGGTCACATTTCTCTCCACCCCCACCAGCTGGTAATCAATAATCTACTTTTTAATCTCTACAGATTTACCGATTCTGGATAGTTCATATAAGTGGAATCATACAGCGTGTAGCTTTTGTGACTGACTTCTTTCACTTCAGCATAAGTTTTCAAGGTTCATCCATATCGTATCATGTAGCAACTCCCATTAGTTTTTAGCAGAATAATTTTTCATTGCATAGATGTGCCACATCGGTTTATCCATTCATCAGTTGATGGCATTGGATTGTTTACATTTATTTTTAGACATTTATTTATTTATTTATGTGAGAAAGAGAGAGACAGCAGTGGGGAGGGTCAGTGGGGGAGGGGGAAGGAGAGAAGCAGACTCCCTGCTGAGCACATAGCCTAGCTGAGCTCAGTGTAGTGACCCTGAGACCAGGACCTTAGGGGAAAGCAAGAGTTGGGTACTCAACTGAGCCACCCAGGCACCCCTGGATTGTTTGCTTTTTTTTTTTTTTTGGCTGTTATGCATAATGTTATGAACATTCTTTTTTTTTTCTTCAGAGATTTCATTTATTTGAGAGAGAGAGAGAGAACAAATGAGAGAGAGAGAGAGAGAGAGCATGAGAGGAAAGAGGTCAGCGGGAGAAGCAGACTCCCCACCGAGCAGTGAGCCCGATGCGGGACTCAGTTGTGGGGTTCCAGGATCATGACCTGAGCTGAACGCAGTCGCCCAACAAAAGTCACATCTGAGCTACCCAGGTGCCCTGCTATGGACATTCTTGGGCAATCCTAATTGGTTTTTGGGATCATGATCATGGGCCCAGACAAGCAATATAGGTTGACTAGTAAAGTTGAAAGAAATATTATTCAGATACTTTTGAGTTTCTATTATGACTTTTGATGACACTAAGTGCTGAGATTTGGAACATAATTATGTTTGAGTTAACTATCCTAAGATTTGGGGATTGTTTTATTTTTGTTAACGTGTAGGTGTGAAAAACAATTGCTGTGCAATTTTATATGCTTTAGGTCCTTCATAGGCTGCTGAGCTGTGTAGTAAGGAAACAGACACCAAATCTGAGGATCTAGAGAAAGACAGTCCAGGCTGCAGCTGCTTAAAGAATGAAGACATGGAGGGCACCTGGGTGGCTCAGTCGGTTAAGCCTCTGCCTTCGGCTCAGGTCATGATCTCAGGGTCCTGGGATCAAGTTCCGTAGGGCTCTCTGCTCAGCGGGGAGCCTGCTTCCTCTTCTCTCTCTCTGCCTGCCTCTCTGCCTACTTGTAATCTCTGTCAAATAAATAAATAAAATCTTTAAAAAAAAAGAATGAAGACATGGAAAATTCATCTAACTGAAATTGAGCAGAATGAGCAGTTGAGGAGAACGATTATTTATTAAACTGAAATGGGGACTTTAATTTCTTGGATTCATAATGCACAGGGACAGCAGAATTTTTTCACACTTTAGCCCTTTGGGACTTCAACTAAAAGATTTTGGATTTTAATTTTTTAAGATTTATATCTTTTAATTATATCACTGGGAAATTAACAATGGGAGGGTTTTTTATTGAATTTAGGAGTATCACGGTATGTTGATATATGATTTTTGGAATATTTTAATTTACTTTGGAAGATTTAACTTCATTTTAATGTGTTTTTTTTTTAAAGATTTTATTTATCTATTTGACAGACAGAGATCACAAGTAGGCAGAGAGGCAGGCAGAGAGAGAGAGGAGGAAGCAGGCTCCCCGCTGAACAGAGAGCCCGATGTGGGGCTCGATCCCAGGACCCTGAGATCATGACCTGAGCCGAAGGCAGAGGCTTAACCCACTGAGCCACCCAGGCGCCCCTTCATTTTAATGTTTTAATGTTGTTATTTAACCTCATTGCAGAAACTCTGAGAGGCCATGTTGGGCAATATAGCTGGGCAAAATTTGGAATAGGAAATAGAACAGAAGTGAACGTTCATCTTTAAATTCAGAACAGCCACTGAGATCATTCAATTAATATACCATTCATTCCCATTTCAGAGCCTAGAACAAAATCTAATTCTATTAGCAGTACGAAAGGTCCTAGAAAGTCCCAGAGAAATCCACAAATGAGTATGGAAGGGCAGTTATTTTCTTATGACAAATATTTTCTTCACTATGGTAAATGTATATTAGTTCTATGCTAATAATGCCTCATGAACTAATTTTTAGAAGATATCTAAAAAAAATCAGAGACCTACATTTAAAATAAAATTTTTTTAAAAATGCAGCACAAGATAAGTCTTCTATTCAAAGGTAAAGGAAAAATACAAGGAATGATGATTGTATTATCACTTACTCTTCCATCTTCCATTCTTTTGCTGTAGATTTTTTAAGCAGTTAGATTACAGAGACATTGAAATGTGAAAAAAATAGTTCTGGATTTTCTCTCTTAGCTGAATCACTGCTACTTCCACTGCCAGGAGTGTAAAAAAGGTGATTAGACTTTGGCCCTTCAGTTTTTTTCTCCTTGGGCCAAAGTGGAAGATAAATTTGGCCGTTCTTCCAAGTGTGGGCCTTGAGCCCTTCCCTGCCAGCATGGGAAAGAGGCTGGAAACCAGCTATGCTCTTTCTGCCCCTGACCTGTCAGCATTGCGGGTTTTCCAGAATTTTCCCACTTGCTGCTACTATGCATACTCTTCTCTGTCAAGGGAATCACTTTTCTATTCCTGGCATTATATCTTAATCTGGTGCAAGGTTGTGGTATAAGATTGGACCTTTTGTTTGTTTGTTTGTTTCACCATGGAACACCTGTTCCAACAGGCAAATAAATAAATAAATAAAGTAAATAAATAAATAAAAAACAGGTCAACAAATAAAAAAACTGTTTTTATTTTTTAAGTTCATGTCATTCACTCTTAAGATTGTGATTTCAAAAGGGATTTCAAGAAGGGAGCCTGGGTGGCTCAGCTGGTTAAGCATCTGACTCTTGATTTCAGCTCAGGTGGTCATCGCATGGGTTGTGATCTCATGAGTTGTAGGATTGGGCCCCATGTCAGGCTCCATGCTCAGTGAGAGGTCTGCTTGAGATTCTCTCTCTCGTTCCCTCTCCTTCTGCCCCTCCTCCTGCTTGCACGCACACTCTCTCTCTAAAATAAATAAATAAATCTTTAAAGAAAGAGATTTCAAAAAATTTGTGCATATATGGCCATTTTATCTTGTCTTTAGAACATTTAAAAATGTTTCAGTGTCTCCTTTAAAAAAAGTCTGGCATATTTGTTTAGTTAATGTATGGACACCATGCAAGGTTCTGAAGCAGAATGTCATATATATTAAAAGCCATCTCTGGAATTTTGAAGTTAGAGAAAAATTCTGCAAAAAATCCCATCTAGCTGTCTAATTCTAATAGTGTTAGGAAGCTCACCTACATTTTTTTTCTTTTTCAAAGATGATTAAATATTACACAGTCAGAATTTCACATTCTAGGGGCGCCTGGGTGGCTCAGTGGGTTAAGCCTCTGCCTTACGCTTAGGTCATGATCTCAGGGTCCTGGGGTCTAGCCCTGCATCGGGCTCTCTGCTCAGCAGGAAGCCTGCTTCCCCCTCCCCCTCTGCCTGCCTCTCTGCCTACTTGTAATCTCTCTCTCTCTCTTTCTGTCAAAAAAAAAAAAAAAAAAACCACCTAAAAAAAAAAAAAGAATTTCACATTCTACCTGGCATATGGTGAGTGTTCAACAAATGTTGGCTTTTATTGTTACTACTCTTTAATTTGCTCAGCCACATGTGATCATCACACAAAGATTTTACGCTATGCTTATGTAATACCTTTTTGCTCTCCTTCTCTCTGCCCTCCCTGGCTCTTTCATTGTTCACTTTTCTTCTTGCTCTGGTCAGCTCCACAATCATCCTCTAAGTCTGCTACTGTTTCTATTCTCATTGTTCCTATCAATAACTCCCATCAGGAAAATAGTGCAAATTTGTGTTTACTTTAAAAAAAAGATTTTATTTATTTATTTGAGAGAGAGAAAGAGAGCACATGAGTGGTGGAGGTTGGGCCGAGGGAGAGGGAGAAGCAGGCTCCTGGTTGAGCAGAGAGCCTGACGTGGGGCTAGAACCTAGGACCCTGAGATCATGACCTGAGCTACAAGGCATGTAGCTCAGGTTAACTAACTGAGCCACCCAGGCACCCCTGTATATTTACTTTCTAGACCTATAAAATACAAATGTGTTTCTTCCTTTTATTTTTAAGATTTTATTTATCTATTTATTTGACTGAGAGAGACAGCAAGAGCAGGAACACAAGCAGGCAAAGTGGGAGAGGGAAAAGCAGACTTCCCAAAGAGCAGAGAGCCTGAAGTGGAGCTCCATCCCAGGACCCTGGGATCATGACCTGGCCCAAAGGCAGATGTGTAATGACTGAGCCACCCAAGTGCCCACAATCGTGTTTCTTATTGAGGTATATTATTAAATTTAAACATAAACTATTTAAATTACTATATCAACTTACACTAGGAGGTCCTATATGTTAGTATAAACGCAGACCACCCAAATATTATTGCTTATGGGGCTATGCCTTTAGTCTTCATGGACTGATGTGAAGTACCAGATTGCATTTATAATGCAGAAGGCCTGCTTATGCTTTCCATGGCACCATTTTGTATTCAAAGTAAGGATGCTTGTTAGTTAGCTCATGGCATTTTCCTTTGGTCTAGTCTGTAAGGTGTGGGGCATTTGGGATGACATTTTGGCTCATGCTCATTTTATTTCTTTGGTCCAGACATTTCTGAGAAGAAGGATTTTAATACTTCTTATAGCATTATATTTTCTGGAAGTCAAGCTAGACTTTCATGGATTCTTCAAAAATCAAGTCATATGTTGTTTCTAATGCTTGGAATCATCTCTCAAAGACATTTGCTGATTACCATGTTAGTGCCTAAAAAATGTTTTGAAGCTCTCTTCCATGAATGCATTACCTTAGCATTCGGAATTAAGATCTGTCTCTGAAAAATCAAAATATAATCATGGAAACTATTTTTTCAGGAAATTAGATTTTCCTGGCTGAGATAGCAATAAGTCTGATTATCAAGGAAAACTCTCCACATGAGCAATATTCTAAAGGAGGAATTTCAGAACACTGAGGGAAACGATTGTTTAAGGTGGGCCTGATTTTGGTAATGATTCTTTAATATATTGAAAAAGTGAGATAAAATTTTTATTTTTACTTCTTTGTAACCACAAGATGGCACCAGTTTCCTATTTTTAAAAGTTTGACACTGCTGTTTTTCATTATTTATTTATTTTAAAGATTACAAGCTGTTTGGGTACATTTGGTTATAACTTTCCCTCAAATACGTGCTCATAGACTATAAGGCTAGAATTACGGCACTCAATAAGAATTTGTAGGTGGAATAAGATTTATAATATACATCGCTTATAACAAAGCTTCAATGTGGAGAGAGTAACTCATGAATAAGGTGGGGTACTGCAGTAATTTTGTCCACAAGTGTTAAATTATGGAGGAAGTTTTGAACTCAAAACCTCCTACTGGCAATTTTATGAGCATTTTCTCATACAAAGTCACATAAATGAGTATAAACTGGCAACTAAAATGCAATAAATACCAGAAATCAATTTACATGCTTTGAGATCTGGCTATGTATAGGTCTTGTCTTCATTACCAGAATTATAATAATTTGTGAGTTTGAATGCCAAGACCAAGAATCAAAGCAGATTGTATCTGATTGCTCCCTGCTAGTTTTTTCTAGATTACCCTATAAATAGAATTTAGATTTCTCAAAATGACCACAGAATAGATTTTGGCTAAACAATCCATGATCACACATTTTTTTGTGATTTTGTCTTGAGATAACTTGAAGTTGTGACATCCTTGTGAGACTCTAAGCCCTGGCAAGTTTGGGATAGGGCCCAGGAATGATGAGATGGCATTGATGATGTGTGTCTGTTATAATTGCTTTCCACGTTAGTTTACAAGTGTTAGAACTGTTTCAAAGGACTTAAGGCAGAGATGAAATTTTCTCATTCATCTGAAAAGTCCACAGATAGGCTGGCTTCCAGGACAGTTGGATTTGGGGCTCAAGCAGTATCATTAGGGCTTGATATCTTCCCCTTACCCCCTGCCTTGCACTGGGCTGGTTTATATGTGAGCTGCTCTTCATGGCCCCGGGAACTTCTAGGCTCTCTCTTTGTGGCAAGATGACTGAGGCAGTTCTAGACTCAGATGAGTTCAAGATTCAAGTCTAGTGGGAACACAAACCCCTTCACGTAGAGAGCTGGGAATTACGCCTATGTCTACCCACCAACCAAGCTCCAAGGGCAGGGGAAGGCAATGTGCTGATTGTCATGGACCTGAGGCTTCTGGTCCACTGTTGGACCAGGGTATGTGGACTAGACTGAGGAAGGAGTAACCTCCAGGCTGACATAGGGGGCTGTTATGAGAATGGGTGTGGTGACAGGGTCTTACTCTAGAAGACTCTTACACAACCCTGTGCCTAAGGAAAAACAGTTCTGGGTGCAGAGGCGATCTCTATGCTTCTGAAAATATTGTTTGAATGAGTATTTTCAAAACTTTGGGAAATGCCCAAGCTAAAAGATATGTGGGTCATACACTTGTATTCTTGCATTCTTAGTGTGCACACCATTAAAATTACGTAGACAGGATTTTCTTTGGCATCCCTCACATATCTCTTTCTTATCTGTTCTCACTGTGGAGGTCCCAGTTCTCCAGGACTTCTGCAAACGTGTATGTTCCAAAACTTTACTTCCTGTCAAAAAAACTCACCTTGCCCTGAATATCATTTTGTGTTTGTTAAAGTGCATCTTAAAGTGCTAGCTATTACCTCTTGGACATTTAATGCTTTAATTCAAAGAATGACCAATAATATTGATCAATTCCATGATGCCTGTATGACTCATTATGTTGTGAACTTGTTAAATATGTGGAATGTGTTTTGTTCATCTCTGTGACTGATGCTTAGCTCTCAATATATGTTGGTAAAATGAATGAAGGCATAGTAAAGATTTGAAACAAGGTGGATGGTTACCAGCAATCTGTGCTTTTCAGAGCTTGTAAACATTTGCCTCTTCTGACAAAGAATCCCTAATCTCCTGGTTAACTATAGATCTTCAAATATCATAGCATATGGTGATTAAGGCCAATACTGCAGCCCATAGTAAAAGTCACTTCTGAAGTATTGCTTTGGTGCTTATCAAATTATACTTCTTTATCTGGCTCATGTTCTTAATTATTTTGTCCATTTCTTAGAAGTATTTGGGGACAATATTAGCCGTTTACTACATTTTCAAAATAATTTGGTGCAGAACAGTATGTGATCTCCGTTTTCTTTTTTCTGGATTAGAGTACTAACTAATAGCTCATGCTCAAGAAAGAGAAATGTAATTAACTGGGATTACTATTAAATGTGGGTACTTAGTGGTTCAGTCCTGGTAAAGACAGTAGAGGGTTACACCAGTGAAATGTGATTAGTTCTAAAGTAAGTAGGATTGGATTAATGAGGTGTCTGAACATATCTAATTGAGAATAATAAGTAATATCAGAACATATCTAATTGAGAATAATAATATAGATGATATAGCTATTATCTATAATTTACCCAAAGGGTTTCGAGAGGAGATAGGTTGCCCAAATATACACAAGGATCATATCATTTTAAAATTCTATTTTCCTTACCACACAAATGTTTTGATCCATTTGAGTGTGTGTATGAGAATAAAGAAATGCTGTAAAGGCAAATGCTGCGGAAGCCTCCTTTGTCACAGGGGTCGATTTAAATGGTTGGAATCTCATCCCAAGAAAAAGGAGTTCCTCTGGGGGTTTTGTAAATGAAAAAGGCATTGGGCAACTTAAACTGGGTTACACCATGAGAAGTCAGATGTAAAGTGGTCTTGGCCAGGGGTATGGTCCAAGGGTATGAGCTGGCAGAGAATATAGGCAGGAGGAGAAGGAGGGTAAGAATGTCAGCTGTGCTGAGAGTTGAACTCTCCTAGAAATGATATTTGGAAGTGAGGGGAGTACAGAGGTTGTGTTTGAGGAAGGAGAAGGAAGAGGTCAGAGGAGGAGAAGCAAAAAGTAGAATGTAATTCCACCCACTTCTCAGCTCTGATCTAACTCTGTTAACATATTCTGGTTTAGCAAACTGTCCTGGGCCTAC